>DWQX01007208.1:0-10387 GCA_018245475.1 Pharmacophagus antenor | reverse complement strand
CCTCGTCCCTACCCGGCCGCCCCCTCCGCGAACTACTGCAAAAACGATGCGAAAGAATGCCGGGGACACACCGCGCTCAGCTCCCGCTACGATACAGGCTCTTGGCTCATTAATTTTCATCTTCAAGCGACTACCTCACATAATTCACCCTTGAGCGCCTCCATGCTCGGTGATAAGGGCTTCTTTAAACAGGTTTTTTTTTTATTAAGCCGAGCGTCGAGTCGCTCGACTGACGACAGCCGATAGCGGTGAGCTGTTTATTTGTAAAACGGCGCTTTTTCCGCTTAAAGTACTGCCAGTTACACCCCCCGCGCGACCCGGCCGGAGCGCTCCATTGTTTTCCCTCCTTTCGGATCTACGGATCCCGTATTTTATTACAAACGATACGTACAGTTAATTTCAATTTATTACCACCCCATCGGATTACGAGCGGAGTGCTCTCTGGACAAATTTAGAATTTTTTTTATTAGGCGTCTTCGTCGCGACGTGCTTAGGTAATTAATTAATTAATTGAATTTAATCACATCGGTTGAATCTAATTTGAACGCAACCGGTTTATAAAAGGAATAAACAATCATTGAAACGAAATTACTTTTTTTTTTTAATTACCTAGCATTAATCTGACAATTGTAACAATTCAAATAACAGAACTGAATACGTAAAATTGTTGTGTTTGTATATATTAGAATAACCGATATAACGAAGAGGTTTTATTATGTTCTTCTATTTATATATTTATTTATTGTCATGAAACCAACCAGATTCAGGTTTAAAAGTAATCACAACATGCAATAAAATTTATTTTAAACTTTTCTTCATCATCATATCAGCCGAAACACGTCCACTGCAGGACAAAGGTCTAATTTAATAATTTTAAATATCAATTATAATGAAATACGGCTGCGAACAATATTTAAAGGGTTTCTTTTAAAAGATCTTCATTCCCAATTATCCTTTGAAATATTCGATTGTAGCCATCCAATTTGTTTCGCGCAGAACAGCTTCAAAATCTTAATTATTGGACGCCTTCACGTTGAGATACGATATTTAATTTTTTATTAACAGACAAATAACAATAAAAAAACAAAACAGTGGAACCTATTTAATAATACGCATAACGAGCACAATAAATTGAAAAAAAAAAATCGAATGAGTGCAATGTATAGGGGAATCCCCGAATCGTGCGATAAAACTTTCCGTGCTATTGCTACATCAGTCTTTGTTCACAACTCTTTACGCAAGCATCTCAATGTTGGTAGAATTACACATTTTTCCAAACTTATATTCAGACATTTGTATGTTATTTTTTTAATTCTAATTCTGCAGCTACAGTTGCTGCTGCTGCTGGACTCGGTGAAGTGTGCGCTGTTAGTCCTATTGACGACTATTACAGCTTCATCGAAACTGGCTCGCGAATCCGGTGATCCGCGAGCTCTCACTAATATATGCCCTTGTAATATATGCTTTGTTGTAATATATTTTCGGCATGGAACGCATTATTATATTTTATATAGATTTGTATGCTTGAGTTTGTTTGCGTGTGCTCGTTATGTTAGGTGCGTCTGTAGTAAATGACTAGTATCAGTTCGAATGGACTAGGGATTGCTCGACAAACTTTATCTAAAGATTACCTCACAAACAGACACACTGTTTCATTATTCACCACCGAAACAAACGTGTATGAAAGTTCACGTTGCGAACGTAAAATCCCGTTATCAGAGCGGCGCTACCACCGGCCCAATTAAGCGAGGCAGCGCAAACGGTCCCAACCTCTACCTGCCATCGGGCGTAACCGAATGGCGTTCTCGCAGATATCGAGTCTGAGAGCACTCTAACCACGTCGGCCTGTTAGCTATTCTATGCAAATCACACCACCCGCCCAATGTGGGACTAAGCGAGAGTTTCGGTGATGCAAGTTTTTAAGCAAACAGCCCTAAGTTATTCGAGTGTACGCCTTTGCATGGAGCCCGCATACAGAAACGGTTAAGTGCAGCGGTCGTTTATTTTTGCCGCGCGCGAACGTACCCAAGGGTGATTCCATCTGAACATACACCGGCTCGCCGCTTACGGAACGCCTCTAATATCCTACAATTAGGTTTTATTTTTCTTTAACGGCGCCTGATTTCGAAATGGCTGATATGGACAGAACGGATTACAGAACATCGATATTTACGTTCTAAGACCTAAGCATTTTTCCTTTTCCATTCTTCGCTCATATTCTCGAAAACGAAATGTTCGTTTAAAATTAATACTACTTTTCCTTAGCCGTTTTACCTTCATTAACGTAGAATTGATATTTGATTGTGATTAATTGAAGACTATTTTAACAGTTAACATCTACAATAATAATTAAGGAATACCTCTGAAATCCTCGCTTGAGTCTTTTCATTAGATTTTACTTTTACGGAACCGGCGTTCGATTATTTTGTCTTGAAAACTTGTATTTTAAATTTGTATTTTATAATAATATTTCAGAACGTCGTTCATAAATTGCTTCCACTCCATTAGTTTAAGCTGCCATAATCGATTTATTAATGTAGGAGAACGTATAGAGATAATATAAGTAATAAATCTGTGTTGGACGGAACGTCCAAGTTTAATGACTCGGCGACTCTGGTTTGTTTTGCACGGAGAGACTGATTCGCTGAAGGTGCCATGTAAGACGAAGTAATGGCTCAACACATTGGCCGAACGCCAGCCGACGCCACCGCACTACCGGCGAGCGTCGTTGTCGCTTTTAGCTCGCTAGCTGATAGGACGCACGCCGTCTAACCAATTTACGTTTGACAAATTTCTAGTTTTACCACTGACCAGTTTATATTGCGTGTTATTTCACATGGACTAAATAACAATGAATAACATGACTTTTCGTGGACGGAATGAAAATTTATCACGTGCCGATATTCCGATTTATTGATGTCGTAACGAGGCTTTCAGTTAGCATGATGATGATGATAGCGTCATAGCTGTTCTGTTGGAGTCTTTGCGCAATCAAAGAAGATTAGAGATGATGGAGAAGCACTGAGATAATCAAAATAATCCTATAGATGGCTAGCCTTAAGTGGCAATGGGCACATAAGTCGTAGAATCGACGGCCGTTTGTGAATAAAGTACTAAGACCGGTGGCCGTGTTGGGACAGATAATACTGTTAGGCAGTCTTCAAGGTAGATACCAATATAAGTAATCACAGGATGCCGCTGAAGGAAGGCACTACTGGATCTTTAGATGAGGCCTATTGGTGTTCTATTAGCTAATTATGATAATTATTTTTCGTGATATTACTCTAAGTGCATGATATTAGTCACTCTGTTCTTTTTTTATTTTGTTCTGTGACTATGTTAAACTTTTGTACTATTAATAGTTTATTAGATCACTTTTAATGTGCAAGCTGTGGCTGTCTTAAATAAAATTTTCACTTAAGACCTAATTAATATAATTCGTTACATGTAAATGTACGTATTTAGTGTAACAATCTCTGGCTGTCTGTTATTAAATAAGTAAATAAATAAAGCGAGTTAGTTAAACTTAAGTATTTTAGAGAAATCCGTTGACCATAATACGAGTTCATAAAGACATCCACACTTACGTGTTACGGTAAATTCAATCTTAGCAAATTGATAATGCAAAGTACTATGTGTAAAGGCGTTGAGTTAACAACGTATATGTACGTATGACGCGGCTAAATCTAAATGTAGATTTATGCTAAAGGTTGTTACCAAAGCGAGGCGCATTTTAAATTGGTAGTTAAGTAAAGCTTATCTTTCCACTACGTATAGATTGGTAACCACTAACGAGTGAATAATTGCACCACGATCCTTATTACGGATGCAAAAATGGAGATCCTTGATACATAAGTAATGAGCTCTTGTATTGTGGTTTAAGTAGAAGCGATTGGGTGTCGAGGGAAATGTCCCCGCTCGGCGGATTCGGTTATTTGTTATAGTTTTGAGTGTGTACTTCGTCGAGCTCGTGTAATTGCCCAAATGAGTTAAGCAAAATTTATGCTTTAATGTGGACATATCAGGATAACGTCATCGCAACGCCTACAGGGCAAGTGTTTAACCCTTAAATGCATAATGTTGCCATTTGTATACAAATCGATTTCAATTGTCTTCATCCAGAATACCTATGTGTGCGTGCGAGTGTTTAAGATCTCTGATGCACATTGATGTGAAATGTTAATGTGATATTTTTTACCTCTTTTGTATTCGTCGTCATTTCAAGACGTTTTACTATTATGATTTCATTAATGCAGCTACAGTATGGCGAGCTGGTGTTTGGGCTTTTATAATGATACCGCCCCGGCTTTCACATCAAACACATTTTTGGTTTAATTGATGTTTTTACGTTATTATTCTTTTGTTAGGTAAATACGAGAAATGTACAAGACTGCTAGCTGATATCAATTTTTAATATATACAAATCACGTACTGACTGCAGTAACTAATAATTTATAATCAGTAACTACGCCAATTCTCTTACGATATTTAAACACTGAATTCCCGTATTTTGCACCGCAACATTCCTTGAGCCGGCGGGAGCTGCCCCGGCAAACATACGCGGCGGTAATGACTGGACAAACAGACATCTGCATACGGCCGCCGCCGGATCCGGCCAGCCCCGGCGGAGTGGGGCCGCTTTTAGCTAACTCATCGGGCTCACGGCACGAGTGCTCCGGAAATTTAACATATTAAAATGCCCGCGCGCCCGCCTCTGGTTTGTTACGGTAACTTTTTAACCGGCGACCTAATGAAACTGTTGTTACGTGTTTAACACCTGTATTACTGTACGTGCTCGTTAATGTCGCGTTAATTTAAGATCTCAAAAGGTTCGGATGGATTTTGAGTTTCATCGACACAAAGATCTATTATAATTTAAAGTTTTTCGGGTATATATCACGTAAATACTCACTTGGTACGATACCTAGTATTCCTCGACGTTTCGGCGCGAGTCGCATCGGCCGCGGTTGTGGGGCAGATTGATCAAAGATCTAGTATATATATACCAGATATTTTTATTATAGAAATATCCCACTTATAGTATACAATCTCGTAACATAACAGAATCAATGACGATCCATTGAAATACTCGTAACGAGTACAGGGAAGAGCAATCAGTACGTCTAAATATTTAAAAACGACTTCGCTGATACTAATGTCACATGAATATTAGATCCACCTCCGTGCCCGAACCGACTTTCAAAAGGAAATGAGGTTTTTAATTTGAATTTTATAAAGATTTGGATGATTCAATTTGCGTGGAATATGAATGGAGTGTTTTCATGTAAATTATTATTTAAATACGGAGAGAAATCTTATAGATACGATGAAAAATATACATTGACATTAGTCCTGGTTGAAGAATTATAAACAAGTAAATATAATTAAAAAAATTTATATATTATTTTTCGCTTGTTTGCCTACTCTTGCTATATAAAAGAAGGAGATAATCTAAACGATGCTGTTTAAACATTTTTAATATCATTGCACAATAAAAAAAATGTTCATTCGATAAATTGCTCACCATAATTAAGTATCGACAAGTTTTACTTCCGTGAATCAAACTTACTTAAACTTTTTTATCTTTATCCGATATCATAATTGGTTAATGAAGATAAGCAGGACTTAATTACAGCGGATGAAAATTAAAAAACTAGTATTATTCATAATAAACGTGATGTAGACCATACAGACCACAATAAGATTATATTAGGCAAGATATTAAAGAAAAAGTTCGTCACAATGCGGTAACACTGGCCGAAAATACATTGAGGCGATATTAAAAACAAAAACTAACCGTTTATGTAGTAATTAGCGCATTCGACAATATCCGTCCGCACGGCGTTGGACGCAAGTATAACGTATGTTTGCTCGCCTAATTGTGTGTTCTGGGAGCCGACGGTCCGCGTGGGATATGGACCGCTGATTTAATGCGAAAGCAGTGGGCGCCATACCGCGCGCGGAGCCCACCGTATTCAAAACGGGAGCGGGGTTAATTAGCCATTGTTATTTTATGTTAATAAAATTTCGTAGCGATCTCTGGAGCAAGAGACGTACGTTCGGCTACTGAAGTGCGCAGGCCGGAATTGATGCGGTGTTGAATTGTAAATGTAACTTTTAAATAAATATGTTATCGTTTCGCCTACCGTTGTATTATTTATTTATTCTTGATTGTATTAATCGAAACGAAATAATAATCGAAAGGGGGCTCTTATTATCCGCGCGAGAAAGAAATTGAAAAAATAAAAATATAGTAAAAAAATAATTTATTATAACTATTTTAGGTTTTAATTATTTATCGATGCGTATACAAAAAAATGTAAAAGGAAGTAGTTATAATGAAAAGTAAGAGTGGATTACGTAATACAATGTCAATTAATTGATAATTTCCAATATAATCATGAACTAATGCAAGTAAATGAATTTATTTCTCACTGAACTCTGAAGAAGGCATTTAAATCAAAATGGCGTAATGTACGATTATATTTGGTAGTAGAAAACAAAAAACACTTTTGTATTGAAAACATTGAAATGAAAAAAAACAGAGTATTATATACGATAAAACAAATGTTTCAAATCGTTGTGATTTCATTAAAAGTGAAAATAAAAGTGTTCTCGTTCCATTTTACGCGTGAAACATTTGGTGACAATTGTTGGAACAGATGCATTTAAAGTGTTGCTATAATAAAATAAAGTACATAGCGTTATTTTTTTGGACGTATATCAAACATGTCTAAGAATAAATTAATGATATTAAAGACGATTTAACATTTTAATTATAGTTTCGAAAATAATTGGTGGAGACATTTCCTAAGTCCTGGCTGAATAATTATTTACCGCCGCCTTTTAAAATATTATAATCGTTATAAATTAAAAAGCTGTCAGATTTCTTATGGAGTATTTCTTCACAGAATTCCTTATTATAATATCTAATCGTTCACCGTTGTTTGATATAATTAAAATCAACAAACGAACATTTCGTTAACCAGAAGTAATTCTATCTGTGCTAATATAATTAAATAATTTAATTACAACGCAATTTGATTCTTATCGGATTAGAAATATTCTTTTGTAAATAAATATTAGAATGGTTATTAATTTCAGCTTTTTACTCACCTTCCGTTTCGCATCGTCTCGTTTAACATTGTATTTACGGACATATTTTCGTGGTTTTCTATTCAAGTCTGTAGAAATTTGATGGATTATTATATCATTCGATTCATATGTTTCTTAAAAAAAAAAGAAAAAGGCAATGTTGCCGGAAGAAGTAAAAAAAGTCAAAAAGTCAATTGCTTATTTCTATACAGAACTTGATATCGAACGTTCGTCCGTCAAAATGACGGGTCCCGTAAATTCCAGTGTTAACTACAAAAAGATGCTATTTCACAAATGATTACAGTTTCAACGTGACAACTTCTTCGAAATAGTGAGGTAAACTGAATTGTATTACGGATAAAGGTTTTCAATCCTAGTTCGGGAGACAAGAGCCATAGAAAATTGGACAGTGTAAATTCATTATGACTACTTCCGTAGCACAGTGGTTTAGCCACTTGCATTGTAACGCAGAGGTTCCGGGTTCGATTTCCGGGCCACACGAGTAGTGGAGTCTGAATGGGGGTAGGGTTTTTCATCCCGCCTGGCTAGCTACCATCCAGAATGTGCCGCCATAACAGCACTGCTGTGTTCCGGCAGTCATACATGTGAAAGCCAGATGTTTGAACGAATACGCTTCACCATCTACGGCCTCATTGTCACTTATCATCAGGTGAAATCGAGACCAAGTGTTAGCCCAAAACCGATAAAAAAATTCAATCTTAAATAAAGTTTACTATTATTATTACTTCATCTTACGCGCCTTTTTGCTTGACATATTCGAGCATAGACAGAATAACACAATAAAATCAATGGAGAAATTCATATGTGTTGATATACAATACAATAAAACGTTATTGTCCCATTAAAACAATACTATCGGACGATATATATATGTGTGTATCATATGCCACAGCGCAGGGGAGTCAACTATGGCAATAAACTCGATTGTCCGTCCGTACAGGCGACGCAATAACCGGCACCCGCCGTCCCTCCGCATTCCCGGCATTTTAAAAACGACGCCAGTATTTCGCTCTTATATATAAATATGACTTTATAAATGTCTACATCGGCATTACCACAATTCACAGGTATTACACGTTCGGTTTTTTTTTTGTTTCGATTTATCTAAATGTTAATAATCGAAGCGAAAACTTTGTTTCAAAGAGAATAAAGTGGACCGAGAAGATGGAGTGCTTGATTTGCTCCAATTAAAGTTTACATAAGGGGTGTAAAAAGTTTAAATTTTCTTTTTTGTAAATTATTGCATAGAAAAGTATAAAAATGTGAAAAAACAGCATTACACACCTTACGTTTGGCGAACGCATTCATTCATTTAAAAACTTCGTACATGTTATATATTAATTAAAACTATTCTAAGCGGAAAACGTATCATACAGGCGAGCTGGACTCATTATGAGTTCTCTACAAGCTAACATTTGTGAGAGAGAAATAGTATGTGGGTGGTATTGCTGCGATAAAACATGAAACTAGTTAACAAACGAAAAAAATATTAATAAATAAGTATATATAACTACATATATTTATCCACATATATATATATATATATATATTTTTTCGATTATGGTTAAGGTATGTGATGAAATTCCTTAAGACTCGTAACATTACTGGACGATGACGCCTGTGGTGATGAAATCAGTTTAGGTTTTATTCTAGTCGTAGTGTTTGCGATTAAGCAAAGAGGAAATAAGCTAAAAAGTTTTTTTTTTCATTGACTTATGGACTTAGGCGAAGTAACGCTCGAATGAACAAAATAATATGGGGAAATAATTAATATTATTGGTCTATAATCTTAATTGACCATAGTCTTATTCAATGTCAGATATATTAACAAATATGTAATGTTAGTGACCCTGCCTCACACACGAGGAGTCGCGGGTTCGATTCCCGTTCAGGACAAACATTTCTGTGATGAATATTTGCGTTTGTTCTGCGTGTGGTTGTATATATATAATTAAGTATTTACTTAAAAATATCTACGTATGTATATCGGTCCCTGATAACCCATACTTCAGGTGCTGCTAAGCTGACTTTATTGCAGTCAGAGTACTATGTGAGAAATGCCCTAGATATTTATTTATTTAAAATCTAAATAAAATATGGAGGAATTTCTACCAATGGACGACGATAGGTAACGATTTATACAGTCCAATTCTTTAATTTACTTTTTATGTCTTCTTCTATATTGAAAAGGAAGCATATAAACCGTGTGAAATTCCCATCGAATACACACCCGTGAAATTTCTTCCCGTTTGCATAGGGTCTTTGTGAGGGACTCAATTTGGATCAATTTCTTCACTAGTGACACCGTTCGTCCGTAGCATCGGGATCAACTTTTATTGGCCCCTATAGCTCCGGACCTCCGGATGTCGCATTGTTTACGAGTCGTCCGCATTTGTATAATGCAGGTTCCGAATAGACTGCCTGTTCTGATTGCTAGTTCATGATTCTTTTTTTTTTGTTTTAAAAATACATCGAGGTTTGTAATATGATTCAAATCGAATATATAACATTTACCCAGACTTCAATAAAGTCAGCTAAGCAGCACCTGTAGTATGGGTTATCAGGGACCGATATACATACGCAAATATTTTTAAGTAAATATTTATATATATATAGATAAACAACCAGACGCAGCACAAAAACTAATGTTCATCACGTAAATGTTGTACACTTGGCTTCGATTGCAACCGATGTTAAGTGACAATGGGGCCGTACATGGTGAAGCGTATTCGTCCAGAATACATCTGGATCTCACATGTGTGACCGCCGGAACACAGAAACACTGTTATGGTGGCAGTTTGACATTGAGGATAGTAGCTCGCCAGGTGGGTTTCGGAAAAGTCTACCACCATCGAGACTCCCACTGTTGCCCGGGATCAAACCCGGGACCGCTGCGCCACGGAGGCGGTCAAATGCCATTCTATTTACACTATAAATGCACGAATGACTAAAATTCCCTCTAGTGTGTAGCTTGGAATAATCCTATTATACTCATCACTTTTTATGGGGTGTACTTAAAGAAAATAATTTAGATACTTTACGAATATAATATGAGATTGCCAGGAGTGATGGAAAGAAGAATGAACGACATTCATTAGTTACTTCATTTATCAAGAACGGTCTTAAAACTGTGATAAATTTCACATGATGTTAAGTGATCATGAAGCCGAAGATAGAAGCGGGTGCTCTACCAGAATGCCCTGACACATATGTTGACTGTCAACGAACATATTACAAGTTGTACATTATAATTTTATTATATGTATATATA
>DWQX01007207.1:0-10387 GCA_018245475.1 Pharmacophagus antenor | reverse complement strand
TCGATTCCATACAAACCGATGTAGAACAATGCAACATGCCGAAACCGCGCACAAACATACGTGGTCTTTCTTGACTTTTCCCTCGGGCTGGCGCGCGATGCGACGGGTCGCGTCAAGTTGAGCGGCCCGTTGACGCCTTAGCGACGCGACACGGCGACGGGGTTGATACCGGACGCTTTTACGACTAATAATTGCAATGCGACGGATTATATTATAAAATCAGCGAAAGTTCATTGATCGAAATTCGACCGCTATATTATTCGATATATTATTTCGTAAATCAATATTTTCCGTACACTATATGCACGAATTGGTCTAATCAAATCATTCTATAGTTTATATAAAATTAACGAGCCGTGGGAATTTGTTTGTTCATATCAGATAATAACTTGCGTTGGATTATTGATAAATGTATACGTTTTTAAATATCACAAGATGGTGGTGTTCATGATTATTTCAAATTAATATATAATTTAAAACATGCAAAATGTTAAAAATGTATTCTTATGTTTTATTTACTTATTAAATATTATTTATTTTAGCAATATAATTCTATTGAACATTATCGTTAATAAAATAGTTTTTACAAAGTTTACATTGTTATGATCCTGCAATCCGGGGCTTGAGCCGCCATTAAGCAGGCGGGGTGTATCCCCCTCAGCAATGACTAAATCAAGCTCTTCTCTGTAAAGATCGTTTGTGTAAATAGATAAGAGAACTAAATAATGTTCGGCTGGCTTAGGAACTAAACAGGTAAAGTAGTCAGGAATGCCGCCTAACAATGCCCCACCGCTAGCCATGTACAGGCCGGGGTTTGAAGGTCGGTCGGGGCGCTAGGTGTGCACTCGCCGACCATTGCACCCATTTAAGTACCGTATTCAAACAAATGATATTGCCTAACGTTACATAACGTTGGTCGTGATTTTTTAACCAAAGACACAGAAGCGGTTCTGAATACGACTTGTATTTTTTGTTACTTTTTTTCATGTATGATCAATCATCTTCTGTTCTTCTCTTCAACGTGGATTCTTCCTAAGAAGGTTGGCAATCGTCATGGCGATTTTATAGAGTAGTCCGAATTTGATGATTGTCCTTTTTGTTGGTTGGTGGTAAAAGTATATTTTGAGAACCTGTAATAATCAATAAGTAAGACTGAATTTACTACGTACAACTGATTTCTTTGTACTGCCAATTTATTTTTTATAGAAATCTGATCGAGATAAAGAAACAAGTTACTGAACGTATTTCGTATTCGTTAACTGGCTTTTATTAAACATAATTGTTATTTATTTCCGAAAACTGTATGAAGTGTATATGTAAAAAAATACGTATTATTTTTTTCCAAACACTGGTCGAAATTGGTCTATATTGAAAAAAAAGTTAATAAAGAATTAAATAAAAAACATTTAGTCGTTTGAGTGACTCGCACATATACAAACGCGCGCGTTAAATTTGAATTTAGAATCAAGGAATGAGTTAATATATTTTAGATCGATTATGCACGAACGGGAGCCAACGTTTCGCGTCTCGGTATCCATTTGGCGGTGTGAGAAGCGCTCGGAGGCATGTTTTCATAAATAAAACATGGCGTCGCGCGCTTACGTATGCCGAACGAGTTAAACAATTCGCTATGACCATAATATCAATCGCGGGCCGTTTATTACACTTATCTATGTACTGGCCAAGAATAATTTTACTGTTTAATTTAATCCGTTGTCGATAGAAAAAAAAACTAAATAAATGCCCGTCTTTTGTTTATATTAAGAGGAAAAAACTTTCATAAAAATAAAATATTTTTGACTACGACTGTCTACCTTGCATAAGGATTTACCTCTTGTCTTGTAACATAGAGGTCCCCGGTTCAATTTGCGGGCCACACCAGTAATGGATTCTTGAACCATTCTGGCTAGCTAACATCCTCAATTCCATTCTGCTATCTAATATCTATTTAATTATACACACTACTAAAGTACACTGTTTAATGCATAAAATAAGCTATAATTTATTTCTAGACGATAATATATACACAAATAAACCAAATTAAAAGACGAATAAATGCTATGACAACGAATACAAATTATTTTTTTTTTATTTATTTTAAGAAACAACGAAGTTACGGTGTTATATGGCGCCAAGCGGTTCATTTAGAAGCATGTCACGCGTGTTGAGCATATGTTAGTGATTTTCGTGTATACAAATTGCAAGACGATAAAAGATTGTGTCTATTTTCAGATGACGCGACATGTAAGAACATTTAACACGTACAGTTCCGCGGACAGGTGATATAAGAATCTGTGGAATTTGTCACTGGCGGTGTCGTTACATGCTAAAAAGTACGGCATGACGTAAGCCGCTATGTGAATTAAAAATTAAAAATCATGATCTTTTAAAAACATGAAATTTAATTAGTTAATTCTAAAAGTATTTTTACATAAATTTGAAATGAATAATAGTGAAGTGAAACTATTTTCTTTTATATGTTATAGTTGTGAATTTAATTTCATTTACTCCTTCTGCTTCGAACTGTATTTCTGCATCCATTTTTATTCTTCCATACAAAAGTTATAAACGATAATATTATATAATTATTTTTAATAGTCATATAATTATACATGACCAAGTCTTCTATTGCGGACTCGAAAGAAATTTTGTTAGCTTTGGCGATTCTTTTTTTGTCTGAATCCATAATGTATAAAAAACAAATTGTAGATTTTGTGAAATGGAGCCATTCATTGACTTTCAAACGTTAATGTCATTTACATTATCATCCATAATATAATAAGTTTTCTCGTTAAATTTCCGTTAGACAAAACTTTCATATTTAATATTTCGTTCCGATAAAAATATCTTTATACCGCTCCATTAGAAAGAGAAAGATGCGAAACGCGATAACTAAATGACGTTATCTGTTTCCGCCATTTTAATTCCACACATGGCCCGTTCACGGTACAAGCTGAATTAAGTTATAATGGCGCCTACGTGTGTATTTAACGAGTAAGTCTTTTAAATGTTTACGACCCGGTCCGCGCTGACTGACTCATGGAGGCAAAATGTCGGACCTAAGGTGTTCGCGAGCAGAGGTCAGTGACTCACCGGCTGTGTTTCATGGAACGCGATACTATTAAAAATAATAATATTTACTCAGCTATTTGCTATGCAAAAATGGTGGATTTGTTTGTTTAAGAAGTTTCGTCTACGAAACCTAACTACTGCTGCTGGGTTCGGAGAAGTTTTGCGCTGTCTTTTCGACGACTATTACACCTTCATCTGATACTGGCCCACAAATCCGGTGATCCGTGAGCTCGTCGAAACCAAGGGATAACTTAAGTGTTATATATGAAGAAAATAAGAAATATATAGAGAAATTTCCATTTTTATTGCGCAGGAATACATCAACTCCTATACAGTTCAGATATGAACAGTAATACATAAAATTCAAAGTTATTAATTAACTCACTTTGTTACAAAATGCCGGGAGGCGAATCTGCATTTAGCTATAACACAGATCGACAACTGGCTGTGTGTGTGTGGAAACACTTGTGTAAGAATGCGAAAAATGTATTCGCTTTTTTAATAACTATTTATTAAAGTATTTCATTTCTTAGACAGTTTAAACTTAATGAAATAATAGGAGAACTATAAACAATAAAATGTGTATGTATATTTATAAATAAATACACATATATAAATTAAAAATTTTGTCGATCTTATTCTTTATTTTCATTCATTATTTAATATTATTTCTACGTGTACTTTTTCAAGATTATACCATTCAAATCCTTAAATTACTTTATATAATTACAATATCATCAGCCTCTTTATTGTTTACATTACCATCACGTCATGTTTAATGCCATTAAATGATTGTTTTTCGATTAAGTTACGTGTGTTTTTGCTTTGTTTAATAATGTGCCGAAACAATAGGTCCTTGCTTAATCATTTCACGTGCGACCTCCGGCGTCCCTGCTAAGTGACTTCTATTCGAGCCGGCTGCACTTCACAAAGTGCTGTCGAAACGTACGTCCGGCCATTCTGTGTCAAATCCTGGCGACGCAGGTGGAGGACTCCGATTTTTATTTACTTCGCGTTAGTAATTTTAAACCACCTATTAAAGAACGTGGCGCTTAGCGTATGTATCATTTTTATTGTGTGCCTGTGTCAGCTTTGCGTAGCACATCCTGAAAATGTTAACCGATATTCAGCTAGTTCTGATTTATTTATTTTTTTTTCATTGAATAAATTAAACATCATCAGTGTTCCTACTTTAAAAATAAAATCTGTTCGTCCGTTTGAAGCTCATCAGTGCTTTATTTCTACCTTATTTTTAGTGTGGTAAGATTCCGATTCGAATACTATTTAATTGTGTAAAAGATACGATAGGAGCCAGAGTTGTGTTTAAATTACTTTTTTTTTCATCGCATATAGGTATTACACACATAACGAATTACTAACGCTAAGTACATTGGATAGCAAATAATATTTTAAGAAAATAGCTTATTAACGCTTGCCTAATCACGCAGAGGTCCCGGGTTCAATTTCCGGTCCACAAAAGTAGCGGTCTGGACGGTGATAGGGTCTTTCGGAACCGCCTGACTAGCTGCCACCGTCAATTTCAATCTGTCGATATAACAGCATTGCTGTATTCTAGAAGTCACGCATGCGAGTCGTTTGCTTCACGATCCATCGTTTCATCACTTAACATCACGTGAAGTTCAAATCGAGTTTGCAAAAAGCAATACTCAAATGCTTCACGCAATAGGTATTATGCGAAATATAGGTATAATGGTTTACTTACAATTTAAAAAATTCAAATTTATCGTTTCCCGACCACGTTTTGCGCCGTATGTTTCTAATGGGAGAAGACTTAGCGCGAATTCTGTGCAACCTTCAATTTAAAATGCACTTGTAAATAAGTTACGCGATCTTGGGGGGAAAAATGAGTTACCATTAAGTTATTTTGCACGTGCAGCTTTATTTCAAGACGACAACAATTTGTTTAAGTGCCGTTTTAAGTTAACACAGATGTAAATGCTTATTTGAAATGTAGGCATTTTTGTAAAAAGAAAAATACCATTAAGTTTAAACATGTTCGTATGTAGGAGTTCTTTATTTTCTTCACTCCATTAACATTACGGGAGTTGTTTATGTTAAGTGTGTAAACAGTATGTTAGGAGAATAAAGATGGTGTGACATTCCTCGCCCAGAATACTCTGGCATTCTCATATGTGATCGTAGCAACGATATTATGATGGTAGACTGACAGTGAGGGCCTTAGCTAGTTAGATTAAAAAAAATGTGGGTGTTAATTTGTGTGGGATTTTCACAATTTTGTTCTTTTGTCACTGTACTTTGGACTGTTGCTGAAAATCAGTGTTTCACCTCAAGCAGGTATAGTATACTGAGCTATGGTTTTTTCAACCAATGCAGTACACACAAATCTATACCCTCTATGCGATGGGCATGATAGACAGGTGGTGTAACCTAATTTCAGTGTTGTTTTAATTATTTTAGTTTCGTTACATTGTATGTTTGTTTGTTACATTATAATAAACGCTTTCTATCTATCTACCATCGTTTAAACCAGGGATTCCCAAAGTGGTCGATATCGACCTAAGTCTGCTTCCACTGACCTAAGTCGGAATGAAAAATCACACTCCGTAGCAGCTGTTTTAAGTTAACGGACTATTATGAATAAGGGGTTGATCTTGAAAGTAGGTAATTTGGCCATGGGGGTCTGAGGTGACATTTCATCTTGGAAAAGGGGTCACTTGTCCAAAGTAGTTTTGGTGATGATCCCTGGTTTAAACTGTTTGTCACGTGACCATGGAGTCGAATCTTGGACCGCCGTGTTAAGCAACAAGCGTTAAACAATTGCGCCTCGGGCGCAAGTTAGAGACGGAACACGGACTTATTATCCCACTAATAGCGCCATTCGGTTTACTTAGAGGAGACGGTAAGTTACCTATGTGTTCACCTACTTCGTTAATGTCTCACGAACAAATTACTGCTCCGTTTCACGCGATATTGAGTGCGAACGAAAGAGCGAAGATTTATAGGAGCCGTCGTTTATTTACTCTAACGAGAATATATCTCGTTTAATAGACTCAACCTATTCATGCCCGTTGCCACATATGTGGACGTTTAGTTTTGCATTTACAGTTAATTGACATTGACATATAGATGAAAATCTTTAACATATTATATTTTAATTTTTTCTTACCTTCCGTTACTTGACACCGATGAAAATGAAACTAATAGGTTTTAATGTAATTTTAAAATTTACTCTTATATTTCTCTTTTGTTAATTAAAAATCGTCCTTGAAGAGGTTAAGTTCATTTATTGCATATCTATCGAACGATTTATTTATACGAGTGTGATATTCAAATAAAAAAAAGAAACTCATACTAAATTGGTAGCCAATTAGAAAACGAGGAATATTGTTAAATACCGATTTATGTAAATAGAAATAATTATTATTCGATATTTAAAATTGAAAACAATATATCATTTAGTGTTCTATAGAACAGAGTATATTGGATTATTCTGAATTAAATGTGTATTAAGTGTTTTTTTTTTGAGATTTCGAAAAAATATCTAAATTAGAATGTATACAGGGTATATATACAAGGTATGTATACATGGTTGTCTGGAAGAGTAGTATGAAGATATATGGATGCAAAACTTTGTCAATGTTGATCTCTATATAAATTCTATATAAAATCAATGTACAATGTCTGTGATTCATTTGTAACAAAGTTGTTTCCAGTTAATGGAGCATTAGCGTAGGCCAACCGATAGTCCCCCGACGGGTTCCCGCCTTTTCGTGGCGGAGGGGCTTAGTAACCGTGGCCTGGTCACCCACGGTGAAGCGAAGAGGAACCCATACGGCCAGCCCGAGGAGTAGGGCTGGCCCGAGGAGGCCACTCCAGGCGGGCTTGGAGGGCCTGCCACGGGTGTGTGCCGATGGGCTGCGGGGGCAGCGTGCAATCCGATGCCCGTGCGGTCGTGGTGAATTCGCGAAGGAAGAGGAATGTCCGTGTTACGTTGCCGCTCTCCCTATCTAAGCGTTGTCGCACCGCAGATGCGGCGGCGGTGGGGCTGCGGGGGAGAAGAAGTTACACTACCTTCCGCGGCCGGACCTGTGCTTACGGGTGCTCGTCCTCGCGGCTTCTATGGCCTCTGGGTGACGGACTAGAGGGGTCCTTTGCCCATTTGACTAAAAGGCCAGAGGAAGGCGCGCTGTGTTTTAGCGCGCCTTACCAGGAGATAGGAGAGGCTTACTTCCCTCCTGAGGAGAGGCTGCACATTGCGGCCAGCGCTGGTGGAGTTGCGGAAGTGTGCGAAAGCGTTCCCGTGACCCTTCCGTAAAGCGCCGAAGATGGAACATCGTCGGGGTTTTAGTCGGTGCAAGTCCGACATAACCTGTCTTTGTCCCCGCGGAGGCAGGTATGCGATGGGATTTCCCCCACGTAAAAAAAAGGCCAACGGATACTGGTCATTCGCTTAGTGTTTTTTTCTCCTAATTTTTTAAAGAAGAGTTTATCGCTTATGCGATTAAATCGCCCTTATTATGAGAGTATAAAATATGAAATCCTTTTCAAGCACATAATTTCTACTTAATACTAACTTAGCCAAATCCTTGGGAGCGCAAAGGTTTAAGGTATGGACATTATATGTAAATATATATATTTTTATAACAGTTAAGCGTAAATTTGTGTTGAATCTCATCGCAACGTATTCGGAGGTAATTGAATAGAAGTTTAATTATCATAATGGTTATGGTTATGATAATCGTAACACGCTCACTGCGACCGAGAGATATTTGGCTGGATTACGCGATAAAGAAATAATACGGTATATATCCACACATTTGTGTAAATATTACGATATATAACAACTTGTTATAATTATAATTGTAGATTAGCCAAAAGGCCAGAGAATAAATAAAAGGTCGACAGACCTTTCATTTATTTATTTTCTTTGGAACGTAAATGGATAAGGTGTTTTTTTTGTCTACTTAGAGATAATAAAAGTTTATTTTACTTAACACTTGATCTTAAATTAATTTCACATGATGTTAAGTGACAGTGAGGCCGTATACGGCAAAGCGTGTTCGCTTAGAATACTTTCAGCCGTCACGTGTATGGAATGCCGGAATAAAGCGACGCTGTAATGGCGACGGATATATTTTAAGGGTGGTAGCTAGCCGGGCGGGTTCGAAACACCATACCAGCACTACTCCGATACCCATGAGGCTCCCGAATCGTACCAGGGACCTCGATACAAGGCAAGCGGTATACCACTACGTCAACAAGACAGTTGGTGACCGTAACTGTCTACAGAAAACCGAAATTACTATGGATAAAGTATATCAGTCATCAAATATTTCTTTCGTTTATTGGTCAAATGATACATGTAAAAAATATATCGCACCAGGTCCAAACATGGCCGACCGTGAGCGCAGCGGAAATTGTAAATTGACCGTGACCACTAAACTGCATCAACTACACCACTGCTGTTACGCACACACACGCACACACATACGAGCATAATTACAGATTATATCTGTTAATACCTGACCCACTTAGATAAGATCAAGCTACCATTATTTTTTAAATTTCACAACATAAGAGAATGTATGTGTTAAGAAACAAAATAATTTATTTTTCCGGCCTCCGTGGTGGAGTGATTTACCCGTTCGAGTTGTAACGCAGAGGTCCCGGGTTCGGTTTCCGTGCAACAAGAGTAATGGGGTCTGGATAGTGGTAAGGTTTTTTGAACCTGCTTCGCTAGCAGTAATTTAGTATTAGTAATTTAATTATTCAGAGTTATCATCCTTTCCAGTGTATGGCAGCGGTTTAACCACTTGCTTTGTAACGCAGAGGTTCCGAGTTTGATTCCCGGGCCGCAGGTGTGGTCGTTTGGATAGTGGTAGGGTTATTTAAACTTCGCTTGGCTGGCTACCACCCTCAATGTCAATCTGTCTGTCATAACAGCATTGTTTCGTTCCGGCATACATACACGTGATAGCCAGATGAATCCAGGTGTGCACATTTCACCATAGAGCATAGTCACATAACATCAAGTGATTTTGAATTCGAATTAGCAATATTCAAAAACAAAAAAACAAAAATGCGAATTGCCAACAGAGGCAACCCTACGTTGTTTGTACGATGCGGCAATACTATCAAATGTCTCGGCGTTCTCTGATGAGTATACCGTTAGATTGATGGCTGCCCACTGCACCTAATACAGCCTCAGTGGTTGTGTGCCGTTAAATCATTTTGTTCACCCACACACGCACAGTCTCGCATGATTGGATTTTAAATTGCCCGCTAGTAAATTACCGCAGTGAATGAGGTTAGATGCGGATGTTAATGTATTATAGACGTAGTGTATAATAAATTTATAAGTTATTTCATAGTTTGCGATATTTCGCAGAGAAAATGTTTTGCTAAATTTACGTTTCTTGTGCACAATGAAGTGATTGAATGAAAATATAATTTACAAGAACAATGATAATGGGAGAATATAAACTATTAATTCGTATTATTATTTTTAAATTTACAATTCAAATTTAAAAATTGTGTCGTGAAGTAAAATATTAATATTATACATAGTTAAAATATTTATTATTATAAATAGTTTATAGCTTATATTGCAGTTTATAAAATATACTGAAATATAAAATAAAACTTTAAATAAATATAAAGATATTTATTTAGATAAATAAGTAATTGCTGGTATAACATTACTAAATGAAACAATTTTTTTTATTAATAGAAAAATATTTACTTAGATTCTTCAAGACTTCAGCCGATGTGTGACTATTATAAACGAAATAAGGCCTGTCTTGTTTATCGACGATGAGTTAAAATATAGCCATATAACGTATTATTAGGTTACAATGAGATCAAAGACGTTGAAGTGCGCTTTTCCAGGGTACTCCATCATTCATAATATGATGGCCGGAACACAGCAATGCTGCAGGCGGCAGATCAACTTCTTTTTATCGCCAATAGGGTAACACTTGACACTTGATATTAAGTGACAAAGAGGCTTTAGTTGGTGAATTATACTCACTTAAACTTTGGCTTTCATATGTATGGCAGCCGAAATATAATAAAGCTGCCATTGCGGCAGACTGACATTGAGGACGGTAGCTAGCCATGAGGGTTAGAAATCTCACGATCATCCAGACTCCTCTACTTATGCAGCCTGGAATTCCACCCGGGATCTGAGCATTAAAAGGGCTAGGCGTTTAACCAATGCGCCATGAAAATATTCAAAAACAAAAATAAGAATATATAATAATAATAATAATAGATTTTCATTCAACCCCAGCAAGCATAATTCAATAAACACACGAAGAAAAAATATAAAATA
>DWQX01007206.1:0-10387 GCA_018245475.1 Pharmacophagus antenor | reverse complement strand
GCAGCACCCAGTCGTATCCGATGTTCCACAGGAGAGGGCCTAGAACCGACCCCTGTGGAACACCCGACTCGACCCGGTGACTGCGCAGCTCGCCACCTCTGGAGACGAACACGACCTCGCGATCGGCCAGGTAGTGGGCCACCAAACGCTGGAGGTACTGCGGCAACCGAAAATACCGCAGCGCCTCCAGGATGGTCGCGTGGGGGATGGTATTGAACGAGTTGGCGATATCAAAAGATATCGCCAACACCACCTCCCTCCCGCGAACCGCCTCCTCGACGTGACTCCTCAGCCTCGAGAGAGCGTCCATTGTGGAGCGACCGGTACGGGAACCGTACTGGCGCTCCGACAAGTTCGGCCCCCCCCGAGGCCAAGTGGTCCAAGATCCGGCCAGCTATGACCCTCTCAAACATCTTGGCGTCCTCTCCGAGAAGAACTATGGGGCGGTACGCCCCCGGGGAGTCCGCCGGGCGCCCGTCCTTCCTGAGAAGGCATAGCTGGCCGGTCTTCCAACATTTCGGGTAGCTGCCCGACGCGAAACATGCGTCGTGCAGCTCCCGCAGTTCCCCAGCGAGATGCGGGGCCGCGATGCCTAGCACCCGCGCAGGGATACCATCGAGTCCCGAAGCGGTGTCCTTGCTCCGGAGGCACGCCGTAGCGACACCCATTTCGAACCCCGACACAAAAGGTGTTGGTCCCTCAATGATGGTATTCCTGCGCCGGCACATGGATGACGGAGTGAATCCGACATCCCGACTGGGGAACAACTCCTCGACTAATCTGCTTAGCAGGCCCGGATCGAGGGATTCCGTGAGGGGCGGGCCCACTGCCCTCAATTTATTGCAGGCAGCTTTATAGGGCCGCCCCCACGGATCCTCGTCCAGACCCGCCAGCATTTCGGACCTTGCAGACACCTTCGCTGCAGCGATGGCAGTCTGCAAGGTCCACTTGGCCGTCTGGTAGACCTCGTAGAGACGCTCTTCGGCGACGGAGTCACGGCTGCAACGCTTTCTACTCCTCGTGTACGCCCTCCTCGCCGCCGTACAAGCGGAACGGAGGACGGCAATTTCCTCCGTCCACCAGTACACGGAGGTCCTGGTGCGAGGAGGACGACAGCGAGGCATAGAAGCGTCGCAGACTTCTGTCAAGGAGACGCGAATCCTATCGGCAGATGCATTCACTTCGGGACTGGCGCACGATGGTGAGAACCACGCCTGGACAAATGCGGCCTCTGCGGCCGCTTCTTTGTCCAGACTGGTCAGCGCACCCATCTGGGGTAAAGCCCCTTCTGGGCGCTGCGCCGCCCAGTATCGCCCCTAAAAGACGAGACCTCAAAGCGAATTTACCTGTGGTCTGACAGGCTTTCCGTCTCCGAGGCGACGCGCCAATCGCGAACCCGCGCTGCGTCGGCGGGGGTGTCAAACGATACGTCCACCACTGACCCTCCCGCTGCCTCACGCAGGTCTGGACCGATCCCCGGTTTAGGAGGACCAACCCTATGGACGGTGCCTATGATTCCACCGCCAATCCACGACTGTCGGTGGTCGGGTTGCCCCACGCCGAAGATTTGGCGTTAAGATCGCCAAAGAGCAGCATCTGGCACGGTAGCTGCCGCAGAATAGCTGACGACAGCGGCGCCAGATACTGCTCAAATTCGGCGAGAGGCCGGTTGGGTGAAAAGTACACCCCGACCACCGTCAGCCCGTCCCTAGCGGCCACCACATAGCCGTTCCCTCTCTCCTTTAAGGAGAAAGGGACGGCGTCTGCGGATGGCCACGAGACGATGGCGACCGACTCCACGAGGTCTCCTATCCAGTTGTAGCGGTCGAGCACGTAGTACGGCTCGGCCGCAACCGCCACGTCGATGGACCACTCTGCCATGACCTGGACCAATAAGTCCTGGGCCCTGGCAGAGTAGTTCAAGTTCGCCTAGAGGAGCTGGCAGCTATGGGCACTGGGCATCAGTGGTCCATAGCTACAGCCCCTCCAGACACCTCCACACGAAAAGACATTTTGCCTAATTTAACAGAAAAAGTTAGCCATGGAAACTTATTATTAAGGGAATCTTTAGCCCCTATAACAAAAAAACTGTTATGGAATGCTAAACAGCAATTAAAACAAACCTATAAGTTTATCTGGTGTAAAAATGGTGTAATTCGTTTACGTGAAGATAACGATAGTGAAATTATTAAAATTAGATCCACAGAAGATATTAATAAGTTAGGTAAAAAATGAAATACTCTGATTATTATATCTTATATTTTCAATAAGTTATATTTCTTTTCTTTATTTATTATATTTTATGGATTTATTAAGGATATCTGAGAAAATCAATTGTTTAAATCTAACTAAATTTATGGAAAGTATTCCAAATGATATTGTTAATTTACTTTGTGTACACATTAACATACTTTCGTTAATAAAAAAATTCTCCGCTTTGGAAGAAACCATTAGTTCACTGAAACGGCAGCCTGATCTAATAATATTGACGGAGGTTCATATCTCCGAGTCTATAAGTTGCTTATATAATCTGTATGGTTATGAAATGTATACGAGACTGCGCAAGGCATGTACAGGTGGTGGTATAATCGCTTACATCAATAAAAAACATAATTATTTTGTCACTCCTGCCAATACTTTGCACTTCGATTGTATTTTGTTTAAAATAATTACACAAACGAACTACTCCGCGACGCTGTGAGCAGTCTACCGTTCACCTAACAATAGTAAACATTTGTTTATAGACGAGTTACACTTGCTCACTAAAGACATAGATTTAGATAACGATTTGTATATAATTGGTGATATGAATCTTGATTTAAAAACTGACAGCCCTGTAATTCATAAGTGTAACACTATGATGTATAATTTAGGCCTGGTGTGCGGGATAACAGATTATACGCGAATAGAATTTAGTAAATACATTTTATGTCAAACTTGTATCGATCATATACACGCAAGATCCCGTTCACAAGACTTATTCACCACGACTAACGATAGTGTTGGCGGACTATCGTATGATCGTACTTGCCTGTGTGGGGCCGTGCGCTACACAGGTTGTCCCAGAATATAAAACTATAATAAAGTAGAAATTATTTAAACAACAGTTAAATGAAATTAACTGGATACCGATAATGAACATGGCATGTCCTGATAAAATCTATTAACAAATTGAAAATAAAATCAACACATGTTATGATAAAGCTAGAAGAAAAATTAGAGTAAAAATCAATGGATAAATAATGAGGTGATAAAGGTATGTCAATTTAGGGACAAATGTTTAAAAAAATAGAAAAATTATAGATATAACATGATTTTAAAATTATAGTATAATAAAGCAAGAAACTTTGTAAATAAAAAAATAAACTACACTAAAAATATGTATATAAAAAACTAAATTTATTCATATAACAATAATCATCAACGGCTTTGGCAATCAATAAATAGACAAACAGGTAAAATAAAAAACGCGCTAGACAATATTATCACACATTCCTTTTGTAAATTCGGTATAACAGAAAAAGATATTGCTAATAACTCCGCCAAACATTTCAATAGATGTGTACAGGATATAATATCTGAATGTACAGTTTTACTTTATCATGTAGATTCAAAAAGGCAGAAGCAGTCGATGTCATAAAAATAATTAAAACACTAAGTTCAAAAAAATCCCCTGGACTAGACAACATAGGGGTAAATGACATCAAGATCATACGTGAAAAACTAGCTGCTGCTATTGCTAAACTGCTCAGCATTAACTAGCAAATATCCTAAAGGCTTAAAGTCTGGTCTAGTACGCCCCATACCAAAAAAGGGTTGTTCAACTAACTACGATAATTACCGACCCATTACAATTCTTCCTATAGTAAATAAAATCAAAGAAAAGTATATTTATTTACAAATTCATAAATTTTATTCAGGTAACAACATCTTGTTTGACAGACAATGTGGCTTTCTATATTATTTATTGTATATTGTATATTTTATTTATTGTTAGGTTGAAACCTAATACAATAAATAAAATATACAGCAGTATAGATATATCAATCATTTTAACGGAATACAATTTTCTTATTTGTTATAAAATGTATTTCAGTAAAAGATCTTCAAAGCTTAACCATAAGCTCAACCGTAACTAAGAGTTTCAATATTTCCACTGCTGGAGGCAGGAAGGTTGTTTGAATTCAGCATATCTGCTGGTGATACTTATTACTTAGTGTCTTTACTGGATTCACCTAGGAAGATACCATCGTAGTACCTATTTCTGTTAGCTGATGGCTACATCAATATAATTACCAAGATATAACATTAACAGTACACAACACAACACCAAATTCCATCGTCATCATCTGGATGATTGGCAATCTTCCTCTGTGCGTTTTAAGCGCCATTTTTCACCATGCACAACCATCCTGTGGAATCAGTTGTCGCCCGCAGTATTTCCGGACCGATACCCCTTGGGGGCCTTCAAGAAAAGAGCCTACTCCTTCCTTAAAGGTCGGTAACGCAGTGCGACTCGCCGTGTTGCGGCTGTCAATGGGCGACAGTGATCACTTTCCATCAGGTGAACCGCTCATTCATTTACCTACTCTTCATGTAAAAAAAACAACTGTAAGAAGCCCACCTTAATAAAATATTTTAAGCGCATCGAAAATTAGGTAAACATAAGGATATCAAAGAAAAACGTTAAGCCTCGAATTTCCTCTAAGTTATAAAGGAGGAAAAAGAAAATAATTAACAAGATCCGTATCTTAATTAACTTTATTGGCAATAAAGTTTGAGTAGAACTTCTAATTTAATACGACTTAATTTTGTAAGTTGATTTATTTTAACTGCTTTCGAGCAAACTATATAAATTTATAAATTTGTAAATTAAATTGCATGCACTTATTTACTAATAACATTAAATAAGAACAAGAATTATTTTAATACATAGGTTTACATTATCAAAAAACATAATCGACACAAAAATTAAATCTACTCATCGATAGAATATTTATCATTTACCGTGGCGTAGTAGTTTACCACTTGCCCCGGTGTTCCAGGATGCGATTCCGGGGCCATTAAGTAGTGGAGTTTAGATGAAAGTAGAACTTTTCCGAACCCGTCTGCCTAACTGGTTACACAATACAAATTATAAATCTAAAATATTATAATTTTCTTTTTGCCAGTACATAGTTGATAAAGCAGTTTATCGACGTAAATAAAAGACATTACTTCTTATATTCAAATAAAACATAATTGGTTTAATAATTTTAACTTGTACATGGATAAGTCTAAAGAATTTAAATCAGTTGCCGTACACATACAATTTTGATTTCATTAATCAATATCTTAATTCAATTATATCAATTTTAATAACTTTTAAATAAAATTTACTAGATTACTAAATACGTTAAAATATACTAAAATCATTCTCAGAAATAAGACATTTAATTACTGTAAAATGGTGCGAATATATTCATCTCTTATCGCATTCTAACAAAATGGTATTAATTTAAACCAGAGACCAGAGAGATGAGCCAACACAGACTGCTAGTATTACAAAGGGACAATCTGTTGAACTAGACTGCACTAGAATCTTAATAATCTTAATAGCCTGTGACCTAAATTTGACTTACCTCCACTTCGTTGGACAATAATGCACGGTGAATAATAATAATAAGTTTGAACATAAAAGAAGTGTCTTCTATACTTACATTACTAAAAAGAAGATATATACTCCTACAAAGAAGGTGGACGAAAGTGAGGAGAGCCTGATCGGCGAAGTAAACAATGTGAGACGGTCGAGCCCCTCGCCCAGAAAAGTTGTGGGGGAGATAAGCATCCGAAGGAGTATCGGGGAGTGAAAAGCTTGAAAAGAAAAAAGGAAGCAGGCCACTCCCCGTAAAATCATTCGGGCTGCAGGGAGCAGTAAGAGGCGCGGCGTGTCGCAAAGTACCAGGTTGGTAGAGAAGTCACCGGCGGGCGCTGGGGCGGGGGAACCCCAAAAGGGAAAAGGCCGGTCTCAGTGGACTGCGTTGGGGAGGCGCGAGCTCGCCTTAATAGGGCAAAGATCCACTTGGGCAACTAGCGCAATCTTAAAACAGATATTAACGAGGCGGTGACGAGCGCGATAGAACGACTCTACCAACTGGTAAAAGAGGCTGAGCACAGCAGGAAGAGAACCAAGGACCACTCTGAAAGGTCTGTTGCTTCGCAAAGGGGGGTAAATGGGAGGCGCGGGGAAGAAGGCAAGCCGGGTGAGCCCACTGGCCCTGCTGTCTCTCAAAAAGCGGAGCAACAAAACAAAGAAAATATAGAGCTCATGCAGAAAATGAAAGAACATGGAAGACTCCTCGAGGAAAACACCAGGGAACTGGAGTACCTTAGGGAGTCTCTCAAAGTTCACAAGGAACAGGCAGGCACGTACGCTAGCGTAGCGGCCGGGCCGGCAAAAAGGCCGCCACCGAGGAGCTAAGCAACGCACTCGGTGTCGGTCTCGTCGGGAACTGACACCGGGGAGCAGGTGTTAGGGAAAATAAGAGAGGCATTAAATGCGAGAGAGATAGGGATTAAGATCGACAGGGAGCGCAAGGTAAGGGACAGAACGGAGGCAGAATTGAATAGAGTACGAGATAGGCTCATAAAAGCAGCAAGGGGCCTTAACCTGGAAGAGGACCCAGAACAAACATCTACTGGGGGACGTCCCTGAGCGTGACCTGCGGATGGAGGTCAGGTTCAGGCGGAAAGCGCGGAATCTACTGCTAACCCACGTGGTCATGAGCGTGTCGCTGGTTCTCTGGAACATTTCACAGCGGTGAGTATGATGCACGTGGATTTCCAGCATGTGCGGATGCAGGACCAGTCTCCATTGGTCCAATGCACGCGATGCCTGGGGTATGGCCATAGCAAGCGGTTATGCACCGAATCTGATGACCGGTGTTGTCACTGCGGAGGCCAGCACCTCAGAGCAGATTGTACGGACTGTCGTGCAGGGAAGATACTCTCCTGCCGGAAGTGCCGAAAGGCTAAGTTAGACCGGTGGGACCACGGGGCGTTTGAGGAGGAGTACCCCGTTCGGAAAAGGTGGGACGCCATAGTGCGGGCAGCCGTAGCTTATTGCTAAGGGCACCCCGGGCGACAGCCGCGTTCTCCGAAGGGGGTAATGCTAGTACCGCGTTGTGCAGGCGAACCTTCAGAGGTCCAAGCTCCCCACGACCGAGCTGATATGCGAAGCGCCGAAGAGAGGGTGGGCGTTCGCTATGGTCCAGGAGTCCGTATATCGGCGCTATTGGTGAGATGCATCAATACCCAGGGACAAGGGTGGTACAATGGGTCGGTCGGGACGCAGGTGAAGTCGTCAAGGCCGCCATTCTACTGTTCGACGACACAATCGACATCACCCAGTGTCCCGACCTCACGTCTGGCAACATTGCTGTTGCCACACTGAGGACCGAGTCGTGGGAGGTGGCGGTTGTATCCGTCTACCTGGAGCCGGTTAAGCCCGTCGGACTATACGTGGACCAAATCGGCTCGATCGTGGATATGTTGGGGGCCGCCAACGTGGTGTTGGGTGGAGACCTCAATGCCCATAATATCTGGTGGGGCATCCAGTCTGCCGACCAAAGGGGATTGATGTTGCGACCGCGTTCGACGAACTGGAGATGCACTTGCTGAACCGGAGGTCTGAGCCAACGTTTGATACGTATCGGGGCGGTAAACTTTTCTCTAGCTGCGTGGATGTCATTGCTTGTTCGACCACTCTGCTCGATGGAGTGGAGGGCTGGCGACTAGCCGAGGACTTATCTTCGTCGGACCATAGGGCAAACGTGTTCGAACTGAACCTCGTGCGGGCCGTCGGCACGGATATCAGGGGTTCCACGCGGAATTACACTACCCGGAGAGCAGACTAGAGTGAGTTTGGCAACAGGCTCACCCGGCTGCTCTCGGGCCGCTGCTTAACGTCCACCAAAGTGAGTGAGGTTAAGAATAGGGGGGCGTTAGACAGCATGGTCGAACGGTATGTCGAAACCGTGGGGGACTCCTGCGAAGAGGTCCTGCCGAAGGCCGCAAAGAGGAGAAGGGTAGGATTGCCTTGGTGGTCCGAACAGCTCTCCTCAAAGCTGATGTTTTGAGGAATAAGAGACGGGTCGCCAACGCTCGGCCGGCCCGTAGGGAGTTGGTCGTGCGCGAGTACATCGACGCGAAGGAGAATTACCGCCTCGAGACGAAACGTGATCAGACCACAAGCTGGAAGAGGTTCTGCGAGAGGCAGGAGCGCGAGACCATCTGGGACGAGGTCCATTGTGTGATGCGTCGAACGCAGGTGAGGCGAGAGGACGTCCCCCCTCGTCCAGGTAGGACCAGTGCTGGACGCAGAGGGGTCTGCCAGGATCCTGGCGGAGGTTTTGTCCCGGGAGGATATCTCTGGGGAGGACAATATGGACCACAGAACTGTAAGAGTTAAAGCCGACGAAATCAATAAGAGGGAACATGGTGAGTCATGCGATCCCCCTTTTACGATAGAGGAACTCCGATGGTCCATGTCGACCTTCAATGCCAAGAAGGCTCCTGGCGCAGACGGCCTCACCGCAGACATCTGCTGGGGGGCCATCACCGTAGATGCCTACCTGTTCCTAACGCTTTCCAACCGATGTCTCGCCCTATCCTACTTCCCCAGGAGGTGGAAGGAGGCAGTGGTTGTAGCGTTGTGGAAACCGGACAAGGAAGACTACACGCTTCCGAAGTCATACCGACCGATAGGACTTTTGCCCGTAATGGGCAAGAACCTCGAGAAAATGTTGGTCCGTAGGATCCGGTGGTACTCTGTTCCGTATATCAGCAATTACCAATACGGCTTTATGCCGCAAAGGTCTACCGAGGACTCCCTCTATGACATGGTCCAGCACATCAAGACGGGGCTCAGGGAGAAGGAGATCGTCGTGCTGGTATCATTGGACATAGAGGGAGCCTTCGACAATGCCTTGTGACCTGCTATACGGTGCAGACTGGCCGGGACTCGCTGCCCCGTGAATCTGCGACGCCTTGTCGATAGCTATTTCAGCAAACGCAAGGTGTTCGTTAGATACGCGGAGGCTGAGTGGGCCAGAGAGACCACCAAGGGGTGCGTGCAGGGATCCATCGGTGGCCCAACCTTCTGGACCCTGCTCCTGAATCCGCTTCTTGAGGAACTGGAGAAGCGCGGGACACAGTGCCAGGCGTTTGCAGACGACGTCGTGCTGATCTTCTCCTGGCAGAGGGCCGAGGAAATCCAGAGAGAGGCAAATGAGGTTCTCGCCGATGTTCATGATTGGGGGGTCAAAAACAAACTTAGGTTTGCACCACACAAAACAAAGGTGATGGTGTTAACCAATAAGTTGAAGTATGACAAGCCAAAACTGAACATGGGAGAGGAGCCCTTAGGCCTAACTCAGGAAATCCACTTTAGCTGGGAAATTTCTGTACCGTCTACCAGGCAGAGCTGCTGGCATTAGTGGAAGTAACGGGGTACGCGGCCAGCGAGTCAGTGCAGACATGCGTTATTTTTAGCGATTCGAGATCCGCTCTCGAGACAGTCGCACAACCTGACACCCTCCATCCCTTAGCGTGTAGAGTGATAGAGAATACGAAGGTAGCGAAAGAGAAACGTATGAAAGTGAGATTATATTGAGTGAAAGCGCACGCGGGAGTAGAGGGAAATGAGAGAGCGGATAAGCTGGCCAAGGAAGCGGCCCTAAAGGATAAAAGTAGACCAGTTTACTAGGAATGTCCTGTCTCGTTCATCAAGCGACAGCTTAGGCTGAATACGCTTGAGAAATGGAACAGGCGCTATATGGAAGGAATAACGGCTTCAACAACGCGGATATTTTTCCCGGACGCCGTATCAGCCTATTACACGCTCCGCAGGATGGAGTTGGACACGTGCCTGGTCCAGATGCTCACGGGGCACGTGGGATTCTCCCTCATACTTACATAAATTTAAGTGTTAGGAGCGTCTCGCGTGCACATGTGACCCCGGAGTGGACCAGACCGTGTCCCATTTGATCACTTGCTGTCCTGAATATGGAAGAGAGCGTTGGGAGTGTGAAGAAAGAATGGGGAAGAGAATAAAAGGAAACATCGCACTAATTATAAGTGAGGACGAAAGTAGAAGCATATTCTTAAAATATTGTAAAAAGTAGTAGGAAAAACAATTAGAAGAAATAAAACTAAAAATAAGGATTGAAATTGTAATATAATAAAAATAATAATATAAAATTGAAAAGAAGTAAATATGTTAGAGATTCAGAAAATAAATGTAAATAAAATGATTAGAATAAGGAAAAATCTGAAAAATAAATAAACTAGGTGTGTCCCCTTATTTAAGCGCGATGTATGAAAGAAGGAAATGGGATGAGTATGAAAA
>DWQX01007205.1:0-10389 GCA_018245475.1 Pharmacophagus antenor | reverse complement strand
ATGTCGTATAACGCTCAATATCATTTCGAAGACGGCACTAAAACGCACACGTATATATATTGTCTGTGATGACTATATGTTTTAATTATTCGTATAAAGCACTGAAACAGAATCGGAATTCAATTCGACGGAAGGTAATGAGGATTTTCTTGCCTTGTTATTGTAATAGAACTCACGATGTACACATAACAGCACTGCTGAGAGCCCGATGTATTCTGAGCGAACACGCTTTCACATCTACAGGCCTCATTGTCACATTACATCAGATTAAATCGAGTCGAGTGTTAGCTCATAACCGACGAAAAAAAAAAAAATTAAATAGGGTGTGTACGATCACTTGTAAGCGACACATTTCACTAACTGTCAGTACGTAACTTAAACTCCTCGTGATAGCGAGATTAAAATATAAGAAATTCAGAAAGACAATTGTGACTAGGCCCAGTATAAAAAATAACACAATAGAACTATATAACCGGATGGCGCCCGTGCGGCGACAATCCGGTGTTTATGTCATATTTCGTTAGCAACAGGCTGTAGGAGCTCAGCGTTGATTTATGAAATAAATCTTTAGGTGTAAATATTCTTTAGTGAGAAGAAATAACCTCCATCATACGAAACGATAACAGCTTGGGAAGCATTCATCATCACCTAGCGTCAAAATGACAATGATGATATGACCAAACGTATAGGATCAGCCATTACTCACTTGACATTTATATTATTGAGCACCTGCTGAGTGTTCGCGTATCGCGCCTCCACCTTGGAGGCCCGCTCCAGCCACGCTTGCCGCACGCCCACCCAGCGCTTCAGGTTCTCTTCGATGAGCTCCTCCCTACTCGGGGGCGGTGCCTCGCGCTGGTGAAACATTCACTGCGTAAATACAATTTTATGTTGGCTGGCGATGCTTAAAATGAGGAAGGTTTATAAAAGGCGAATTAACGTATATAAATGTGAATGTCAAATGTCAAAAATTGAGTGATATTATGTACAGGTTAAAGAGATACTCACGTAGTTCAGGTTAATTTTGTGCTTGCTGCTCGCTCTCTGGTCCGGTGTCAGATTTGGTATTCTGGTAAGTGGCGGTCCCTCCGGGCCGGGTAACTCTATGCAGTCCTCCAATTCCTTTGGTTCACAATCTTTCTTCCTTAAAATGTAGAATTTTATTAAGATCATTGAATTGCTAGACTACAGTATTTTGGCACTACTGGTAGACTACCACAACCAGAACACAGCAATGTTGTTATGGCTTTTATGATTACTATCCAAAACTTTACTGTTGAAAAATGTCTAAAGACTGCCGTAAAAGCTCTTATTACCTTGTTTGGAATTCATTAAATTTATTCTAATTTTCACCGTATGAGTGGACAAAAAGGCAGACATAATGCCAATAGGCATTGTCTTCCAGTCAACCTTCGGGGTTGCAAATTTGCATGAAAACTAATTCATTTTCCCTCTACGCTTGTTTCCCAAGGCGCAGCGTGGGCCCCACAAACGGGCAATTCTATCATTTAGGGAGGCAATCAATGAATTTAAAAAAAATGCTAATATAATTCATTGTACTTTTTGTTTATTATTTGTTTTTGGGGGCATTGGATAACAATTGGTAGGGTCGATGGGACAAAGGGGTGATATAAACCAGATAGGTGGGAAACATTGCTCTATAATGTAATAGTGGAAAAATGATTGTTTTTCACAACATATTGTTTTTTGTCATTCAATATTTGATTTATTCACCTGAACTAAATAATTCCACATTCGGTCCAACATTCTAAGCATGTTTCATTTATTGCATGACTTATTAAGGAGCACCCAAATGTAGTATAGCTTAAGAGTGATCCAAGCTTTTATTGCATCTTACGTAACATTTCGGAGAGGAAGTATCATACCAACCTGCTTTATTATAATCCAATGTAATCTTTTAGCAGCCAACATTAATGTTATATTTACCCAATTTCCTTGTAGTTCACCTTTGGTTGATTTTTTATCCATGCCCTACAGATAGGGTATAGAGGCGAGTTCTCACTGAATTGAGACAAATCTACACTCCTATCAAAGAGTTTTAATACATATGACTGCCTTGTTGGAGACTGTTTCCTTCTAGACTTGTCTTCTTCATCAGATGTGTATTCTTTTGGATGTTCTTGACTGTTTAGGCTTGAAAGGAGATAGGGTCAATGAAATATTTTTCTCAACTATTTCAGTTTTATAAAAATTGTTATTACATTTGATCACTGTATTTGTAAATATTTAAAAAGAGATTCTACATGAATTGGCAAAAACTATATTGAATTATAAAAATAAATTGTGTATTAACATTTTATTTTATAAATATTGTTTAGTATCATTTAATGTTTAAAATGTTACCGTTCTTTTTTAACGGGACTGTGACCTGATGAACAATCAGATTCATCGCCAAGAGCATCCATCAAAGCGCCTTTTAGGCGACCGCGGGCTGTGCACACATCTAAAATAACAAGTAAATGTTTGAAAATTTCTAAACATTAACAATGAGTACTTAATGAATACACGATTTATTACCATTATCGTCTTCGTGCGTTTTTAATTTGGTTTTAGGTGTAAGTAATCTTATTCTTTTCGACATTATGATTTAATTTTTAAAGACAATATACAATTATCTAATATTGTTTGAAATTGTTACCTACAGATTAATACTAGTATATAGTTTTACCAAAAACGTTACAGACACTGCTTATCACCTTTTGGCATAAATATTTTTTTTTCTTTTCGCCCATGTCGCAGGCTATATCGCCTATTCTTTCGTAGAATTTTTTCTTTAATTGTATATTATGTTAATTTATCGGCATAAATAAATCAAAGCATTTAGAGTAGATATGTTTTAATTTCATAAAGTATAAAAACCGATAAAAAATTTGGATTAGCAAGCAATTAGGAAATTTATTGATATGTGTACATGTACAATAATTATATTACAATAACGGACATTCTATCGTAATAAATAATAACTGATCATTAAAATCTAACAGCAAATATTTTAAGTTTAATTATTCTAATTTCTCATAATATTGTGTATAAAAATATTGATAGTTAGCAATGCGCTTATTTGCGGTATGCTATACAAAGAAATCAGATCTTCATAGAGCTTACTGCTTATTTATATATATATAACTACTGAGCCTCTGTTTATATTGGAATTTTTTAACACATTGTCTTTTTATCCTATTACCTTTTTTTATTTAATTTTATGCCCCATGTATTAGATCGCATCAATTTTTTTTTATTTTAATTACAAATACATAATACTTTATGATATTAATTAGAAAAGTCCCATGTTTTTATAATCCTCATAGGTAGGATTTACAGCAAGTGTAATATAAGCGAAATAGTAATTTAATAATTAATATAATATAATAAATAAGTTTGAAATCCGTCTAAAGTAAAATTATGATAAGATTAATTATTAAACCTTTCTTAATAGTTTTCTATGCATAACATTCTTTACTAACGCAACTTGCAATTTAGTTATCTTTTTGTAACAAATGTCAAAATAGTTTTTTATATTGCAGATACGAAAATAGCGAAGGGAAGCGATTTCCCGTGTGATAAATTCATGACAATTTTATGAGATTAAGAGATTGCATATTTGCAATATCACAGCCCGCATGGCTACTACTGCATATGAACATGACGCTGATGGTGAGAATTATTAATAATTTTATATGGTCGTTAACCTCGCGAAACCTCTTGAACTTGTTTAACAACTATTAATAATACTATTAGTTTAGAATGTGGACTAGTGTTGTTATGAAATTATATTAATATAGTGTGAAAAGGTTTTGTAATTATTTTGAAACTAGTAATGCTATTTTATTTAACAAAAAATATCAATGTTTATATAGTAAATTTGTTTTAAAAACTAATTAACTACGTTATTTGATTATTTTTTCATTAGGTTGTAAGTTTATACCCGCGACGCAACGGCCTGATGGTACCTGGCGGAAGCCGCGACGGATAAAGGAGGGTTATGTTCCTCAAGAAGAAGTGCCTCTATATGAAAGTAAAGGGAAGCAATTTAAAGCTCGTCAGAATACAGGATTACCTGTTGGGCTCACTCCTGAGATTATAGCTCAAGCTCAGAAAAAGAAAGTACATGGTGGAACCATACAGCCTATCCCTGGCATGATTATTAATGTAGACAAGAAGAAAAAGAAAAAGAAGTCAGGTATGTACTTATTTCCAATATCATTTTTAAATGTGTACTGTAGTATGTGAATTTGTAAATCAGTTAATTTTTTGATTTCATATTTAGAAATAAATTTATTCATATATGTGTATATAAAAAAAATTGTTTCTAGTACAACCTTGTGTAAAATTACAGGTGTAGATGAAGTTTCTGATAAACTATCGAAATGTGAAATAATTGAACCTACATTTACTGCTCCAAACCCATCGTCTAACAATTCCACACCAACCGCTGATCCCGCAAAGAGATTAAAGAATCTAAGAAAGAAGTTAAGAGAAATTGAAATGCTCGAGGAGAAGATAAAGTCCGGTGCACTGAGAAGCCCGGACAAGGATCAAAGAGAGAAGATGTCCAAGAAAACTGATATAGTTCTAGAAATAGAGAAATTAGAGAATGCTAGTGATTAAGTTATGCCAAAATGAATAACACAGTAAGATATTTTGAAATTATGACTTTAAATTGAATGAAATGAATTTAATTAACACTGCCCGGAGTGAGGATCATGAGAGAGTTTGTGTTAGTTTATTTAATTATATATCGTTTACAACCGTCCACTATACTATAATTATTTTCATCACCTGCGCGCTATACAGAGAAATTAAATATTCAACGGTTGAATAGATTTTTACAGGCAACCTACATGTCCCAGTTTAAACATTGACAGATAAAAGAATATTACAATTCCGCAGATAATAATTTTTTTATGCAACTATGAGTCGTAATAATTCCGAACAATTGATCAAATTTTGTCTTTCTATATTCTATCAGAACTTAGAAGCATTTTTCAAGTTCATCACCAAAAAAATTAGATTTTTATTTTGGTGATATAAGTAATAATTAAGATATAAGATACTATGTGATTTTTTATTATTATAGGAGATATTATTTAATGAGTTTATGTATTAGATACATATTCATATTAAATACATAATTTTTTTTACATAGGTGAGCTAGGTGTAGTTAATGTGTTTAAAAAAATAATTAGGTTATCCTGCAATAAGTATTTTTACCTTTACAATATATTGCACAAAGTTTTTACCACCGATCTGGTAAGTTCACAAACATTTTTCTCTTATCTAGATTACAATTATTGAGCTATTGTTATGATGCCATAGTACAAATTGGAAACTGTGATTCAATTATTTTTTTTCATAGAAAAGTTAATAGGGGAATTTTGAGGAAGCTCTTAAATACATGTATTGAAACTATAAATGAAAACTGTTTATATTGTTATTGTGTGTCTGTTCATTAATATTAAAAAGACTTTATTTATAACATGTGGACAACACTGAAAAAGAAAACGGTGTTTGTGTTTCTTTAACTACCATTTAAAACTTGGTTGCGCAAGTGTTTTATTTTTGTTTTTGCGAAACTTAAAAGGTAAGATATGTTTCGTTGATAGTTCTTCACTTAAATAATGAAGCAAATTTAATTTAGCGTGTATCAATCTTACCCTGCATTTATTTCAGCAGTAAGAGACCTCCGGTAAATCTACTATAAGGCTCTATTTAATGTTACACTTTAAAAAAGTGTTAACTTTTTTTAATTTTCTATACAGAACAGCCTATGGGTATTTGTTGTTACAACTTAATTTGTAGCCTCTTAAAAAAAATCATCATGATTCAATCAAAAATTATTTCAGCCTGGCAAGCAGAAAATGTAAGATGTACAATGAGTTCACCAGATTTCTTATATTTCTGTCTCGTGGCCCAGCCCTAAAGTACTTGCTATTTAGTTCACTGCATTCACCTGTTCGAGTAGGAAATCAACAGGGGTTAATATGGTTTTAAAGAAAGTTTATATTAAGGCTTGTGTAGCCTAGAGTAGTTAAAATAAGATAGTTTAGGTGACAGAAAAATCTTAGTACCATTACCTGTATATTTATTTAATTTTTTTGGATACAAACATTGGCAAAATTTAATTCACGCTAAGGAAAGCTGCACACAATATTAGAATTTGTTAAGATGTACAATAGTTCTAATTGTGATTTGTTCAATAATGTAAAAAAAAAAACAAAATTAATTGCAATACTAGAAAGTTTATTGCAATTTAAAAATATATTTCATATCTAAATATATAAAAACACATATACATACAATTAATTTTATGGTTCAGAATCTACTGTTATTAATGAGATTGATTTAAACTTATATATCTAGATCACAATTATACACGACCTAAACAATTCAGTTAAATGTTAATTACAAATGTCTTTAATACATTACGAAAATAACAATGTACACCAAATAAAATATTAATGAAAAACTTCAAAGAATTTTAGAGTTATTATTAATGTTGAAACATGTTATTAAGAGCTTATGATAGGCCTTGCTGCTTCGCAATATTGAACTTTGTGAAGGGTAGGGCGAATTTTTCGAATCTGTAACAAAATTATGAATTAAAAAAAAATAAAAGAAAGCTAATAATATAGGGTATTTAAAAACTCATATTCTTTATATAAAACAAGTTTTCGTAATTAACACATTTTAATATACATATAATACAGTTATGGTATTATATACATTATAGCATATATTACTGTAAAATATAATATCTATACACACTTCATTATAACAGGTTTGAAAAAAATAATGGTGTATATATGATAATTGGATAAACTTATAGGTGACTTACGTATTACTGCTAAAGTTTTAAATGAATTCATTCCTCGCTTTTTGTCTCGCATAATTGCCCAAGCATGCCAGGATTCCAACGACCGCAATACTAATACCTAAAACTGTTGCAAGGAAATCCCCAAAATCGTAGCCTGATGACGCTTCAACATTACTGATCGCTAGTAATGCGAACAACAGTGTACAAATTTGAATATACATTATTTTGTTAGGATACGTCTTTCTATTTACTAAATTTATATGTGTAAATGGAAACCCTTCGATTATTTTACCTCGTACATCAAAACACGAACGTCACAGTCTACGATATAATACGTTTGTTCGATAGTTATGTTCTTTCATGCTATAGGTTATATTTTTAATCTGTTATGCGGGTTTGATGATTATATACGTCATTGATAAAATGGTATTTCCCACGAAAAAAAAAATATTAAAAGCTTTGGAACTATTAACAAATTTTATAAAAAGTATAATAATATGCTATATGAAGATGACATCTGGTATTTATATTTTTAAATTAGATGAAAAAATAAACCATTGTAAAATATCACAAGACGGTTAACAGGTTAATTTTTTCTGTATTTGACTGTCTATTTTCATTACTATAAAGGAAATATTGAAACATATTAACACCTGTGCATTACATACACCCTTAACAAATTTTCTTAATAGAGATGTAGAGGATATTATAACTTAATCTATGTATAATAATATTTACTAGTCTGTGAATTTACAACTTATCTGTGAACTATAAATTTGTTGGTCTTCGGATGAGTTTGTGGGTTGTTGATATTATGCTTTTAAATTTGTTAAAACTGGAGATTTAAAATATATATCGTCGTTGTCGCATTAAGAACTCTTGCAATTAATTGCTATAAGTTACACCAGAGTGTTTTAGCGTATAATATACTTTAAAAGTTGTTATAGTAAATAACCTATTTGTTGTTATGATAAATTGATACAATCGCAGTTTGTTTAATATAAAGATATTGCAGAAGGACAAAATGAGTTATAATTCCGGCGGGAGTAATAGTAAAGGGTTCGGATTTGCCGGCTTTTCGATGCCTAAGCGGAATCCATCGAATATTTCTTTGCATGCAGTTCCTCCGCCGACAACATCTATGCATGCAGTGCCGCCGCCAACATCAGGCCTCTCTAAGCAGGGGTATTCAACAATGAACTCTATTACTCAAAATGCCGTCACCGGCAATTGGGGGACCCTCGGAAAAAAACGTTCTAAAACTGAAGACGAGTAAGTTCCGACATTATCCACTAAAGTTATTACGTGACTATAGTCGATTTCAAAGTGTAGTTGGATTTTTTAGAATACGGAATACGGTGCATCTAAGTTTACATGAAAATTGTGGTACTATGGCAAGCTATCTAATCATATCCACAATTGACCTGGCATCCTCTTTTTTATTGGTGGGAAATGATATAAATGGTAAAACATCAATAAATATCTTCACATAATTTTTGTGGTAAAAGCCAATTCTATATGAATCCTTATAAAACTTTTGTACTGTCTTATCTGTGAACTCATTATTCCTAATATCCAATATTTTAAATTAACTTGCTATGAATTTAATTTGAAACAAATTTATTACAAAGGTGATTAATTGACATAGGTATTTTGATGAGGATGATGAGCCACCTACACCAGCCCTGGCATACATCCCAGCACCCGGTAGTCCCTCCTATGAGGCAGCATCTGGTTCAAAGGTATATTTAAGACAGTTGAAGTACTTGATAGAATTAATAGGACAGTACAGAAAAGATCATTTCAAGCTGGCCTGTTCATATATGATTCTAAGTAGATTTAGTATTTTAACTTTTGGTTTTAAAATTTTGATTCCATTATGAATGCTGTGGTTATGTTACTCAAGTTCCACTCATAAGACTGCGGTATATTTTAAAATATATATTTTAAAGTAGTAAACTAATGAAACTTCTAATTGGTTTTAAAATTACTTTCTATGGTACTCTATGGTATAATTGGGCAAAAGTTATAGAAGTAATATCATCGTTTATATTATCAGGCGGATGATGATGAAGAGGATCCATTAGATGCTTACATGGCAGGCTTAGAGAAGCAGGCTGCAAAGGATCTGGTGACCAGTAAGGAGAATGCTATTGCTGGTAAAGGGGACAGTGGCAGGGGAACAAGGGGTGACATAGATGAGTTGGATGATGAAGAAAGTTATTATAAGTAAGTAGATTTAAACATAATGTATAGAATAGAATGTGTTCATTGAATTAATTCATCCCCCATATGTTTGTCAAGTCTGTCCATCTGTGTGTGTTGTACGGAAACATTTGCGGTGCCAGTCCGATGTGCACTTGACCATTTATTATTAGATTATTATCTGTTGTTAATTAATGTACATCTTACAGATATATGGAAGAAAATCCTCTGTCAAATGCTGGAGATGATTCCGATTTAGAAATTGAGTATGACGAGGATGGCAATCCCATTGCACCACCGAAGAAGAAATTTATAGATCCGTTACCACCGATAGACCATTCGGAAATAGAGTACGAGCCGTTCGAGAAGAACTTCTATGTGCCCCACGAGGAAATTGAGAACCTAACACAACAGCAAGTAGACGATTTGAAGAAGAATTTAGGCGTTAAGGTCAGTGGACTGAAATCAATTTTTTTTTATGGCAACTTTATAATATATAGTTAGTACTAAATAACTAAAGATAAGTTTGTAATAAACTAAAACTATGAAAATTTTGTAATAGTAATATAAATACATTCTTATTAACTGACACCCACTTGATGTTTGATCAGATAATGAAAGCGATGTAAGATTTTGTAAAAATCCTTGAGCTCACGTATCATTGGATCCGTGGTCCAGTTTCAATGAAGCTTTAATAGTCGTCAAAAAGACTAACAGCGCAAACTTCACCTAATCCAGCAGCAGCAGTAGCAGCGTAAAAACCCTTTCAGTGATTTTTGAGTGATGCAGCAAAGTACAGCCAGATAAAATCGTTAATATTTTTAAAACTTCCACCTCTATATTGATTATACCCACCGATTCAGGTGGTTTTCCTAGAGATTTATTAAATGTGTAGATCAGGGAAGAGCAACCTTTTTTTTTATCAATGGGCCTATTTAAATTTTTAAATATTTTGGTGAACCGAAATCATACTTCTTTTGAGTATTTAAAAAAAATCCAGCGATTTCTCTTTATGCTACCTCGTGCAACTTACAAGAATGCACACTTCACAATAATATTGCATTTCGTAACAAGACTAATTAAATTGGTGGAAGTTAATATAAAGTATTGTAAAGAAATCCTTAGCGGGCTGCATGTTGATCACACTTGGTATAGATTATCATTCTTGTTAAATACCTCGTCCTAGAGGCATGAAATTTAAAGGGTGTGTGTGCTTTTAGTGACGTATAGATGGAATTAGAATAAAAAAAACTTAGTTGACATTGAGAAAGTATTTCTTGAAATTTCCGCCATTTCAGAGGAGCTGGTGTGTGACAGCTACAGACCTATCGCGTGTTACACATAATGAA
>DWQX01007204.1:0-10390 GCA_018245475.1 Pharmacophagus antenor | reverse complement strand
ACCGGTGACCCGCGCCGCCCGATGAGACAGTTTAGTGTGGGTCACCGGTGACCCGCGCCGGCGCGAACGTGTTAATACGTAGATCTTCAAAGAGTTCAATTGGCCAACATTATATATAAAATAAATAGAAAACTATGATTATCAGACGTAAAACTATAAGTATTATAAAGATAAATGATTTCGTTTTTGTCATTGTCAGATTATTTCACATTTGCTTAAAATAAACATACAAGATTTTAAAGTTTGTAATATTTGGCTAAATAAACAAGTTCTGGACCCCCTAATCTTTTCTGTTGTCTTTTTGGGTATTCAGCGTTTAGTAGAGGCAAACGAATTAATGCAAAATAATATTGAAGCTGCGTTCCTTACTGGAATTACTGAAGGAACGCGAAAAATAATATCAATGTTAGTAACATACACTATGCTCTTAATTGAAAAAAATTGTGACGATGCATACACCTCATCAGTCAGGCAGTTCATGTGGACATTTTTTCTTTGAAATTCTCTTTAAAATTCAAAATTGTCATTTGATTTGTCATTAGAAAGGGCTATTTGACGATCAATAATGAACGGAATTTCGAATAAATGTAAAATATATCTATCAATTTTATTAAAATTTGTGATTTTTTTTTAGTTAATTCGTTCAATTTATTGTATTTTAAAATTTTATACCAGTACAGTGAATTTTTATTTTTGAAATATGTTAAGATTCATACCCTAAGACTTTATTTTTGCTATATAAATCTTTGGTTCATTTGAGTATTGATTCTTACGATATGGTTTGCACAAGAAACTGATTTAAAAGTTTTGTTAAAACTGATAATTCAAATTAAGAACATCTTAATGCAAGTAGTATGTAGTATTCCTCCCCTGAAACGAATTTTGTAATAAATTTAAGATTCGCCAATTGCAACGATTGGCTAAAGTGTTGATCCTCGTGTACTAAAATCTATTATTATAGTTTGCTAATATTCAAGATTATAATAGCATACCATCTTTTTAAAAGAAAACCTATATGAAGATGAACATTTTATTAAGCGACTTTTCATTTACGTTTTAGTGATTGTCAGATTAATCTTTATTCGAATGAAGTTACTCGCTATTAGTCTTTTTGATTACTTTTACAACTTCATCGATCTCGGGGCTAATTTGCATGGTTAAAAAAATAGGCTGTAAAGTTTCGGATCTTTGCTTGTCCTTTATGAAATGAATTGAACAACAACAACAACAACAAAATGTAGCTGTCAAAAATTAATATCGGAATGGTATTTGATTGCTATTTTGTAACTTTTTGCTACAAATTAATATAATTGTCTTTAAAAGTAGTGATGGCACTTATAAGTAATAAAGCGGAAAATAAAACACTTGTAAATTATAGATGTCTACATCTTTAAGTATAATTTAAAAGAATGAATGTACAAAGTATTTGGTTTGTGTTTTAATCGTTTCAACAAACTACTGAAAACGTTTATGTCGAAATACATGACCATTTATATTATAAAAAATTTATAATGTTGGTTTTGCAAACGACTTTAGATCAATAAAATAAAGGCAATCTACTTTGGATAAGAGCTAAAAACACTTTACGGTGAGCTTGTTTTGATTCATTTTAATAATTTTTTGGTTTAAATGTACATTGAGTTTTATCACTATAATAATATTTAATTAAATCTGAATTGTATTGATTATGTTTGACTTTTTGGTAAAAGTTCATGATATTAAATTTATATATTAAGGGGCTTTCCTAACCAATTGTATTACTCTTAAATTCTTGTTTGTTAATAAACAATTTATGTAAAAAGATGATAATTCAACTAGATAACACTGGACATAATTAAAAAACGACATTATCAATGCTATGGTATATATGATAAGAAATATAATAAAAACTGACAAAGTTAAATGTTATTATTGTATGAAAAGTTTGAGTAAAAAGATTTTCATATTTTGTATATATTATATTATCATTAAAATTATATTTTTGTTCCATAAAATTATTCATAGTTGTTTTTATAATAAATTAGTATAAAACTTGTTTTCAAATTAAATAATATTTTTATTCATTTCAGTAATATATAAGTGACGAAGAGACATGGTCCTAGCCCTCCAATTTAGTTTACCACTATTTATTGCCCTACACTAAACATTGACTCATTATGCTTTATTTTAATTGGCAATTTAATTATAATTTACATTAACAGAACCAAAGATACTGTGAAAATAGATACAGCACTTAATAAACTCATATCTACAGTCATTTTGATACATTGCAAAACCATATGTCTATCAAATAAAAATAAATACACTAATGTCATATTTTTGGTGCCGTAAAATAACAAGCTTAATATTTTAATATGATTTTATTCATGAATAAAAATGGTAAATGTCAAATTTCATTTATATATAAGATATAGGAACTTATAAAAATATGGGGCGTAAAAAATTGTGTTTGACTGATGAAGAACGTACCTTGAGAAAAAAGGAACAGATGAAGAAAGTTAATGAAAAGCGTAAACTGTTAAAGAAAAGAATTGCTGGAAATTTGAGACCTGATCAATTAGAAAAAAGAAGAGCCAGGCAACGGATTGCAAATTTGCGACCTGAACAATTGCAAAAGAAAAGGATGCGTGTTAAAACTTATCATGAGAATGTTAAAGCTAAAAAGTGTAAATTAATGTTGGAACTTTGTGACTCGAAAAAACAAACTTATTGCATGGACAATGGTAATTTGACTAATGAATACAAATTTTTTGGTGCTTTGACATTCTAAGGAAAAAATTAAAAAAGAAACTGGGAGGATAGTCAGGGGGTACCCTCAATAAACATATTAAGACCAGGGGAGCTTGTTTCAGAATAAAATATAAAAGCTAAAATAATTCAAAATGGCTTATGTTTATGTTTTAAATGTTATGTTTTATGTTTAGAACACCTAAAAAGTTTTCAACTAAAAATTTTTTATAACAGGAAAGTTTCTGTTATATAAAAACTTTTAGTCATTATCATTGTCATATGTCCATATTTTAAAAATGTAATTCAACTTCACAAGCTTGCAATAGAGTCTATCATGAAGTGTGTCAGAGCCATGTAATTTTCTAAATGTCAGAAAATGATAAAGTATACTTACTGTTATTTGCCATGACAACAAATCGCAGGGACAGAGTTTCGATAATGTTGATTTTTGTGTAACAACTAAGGAGAATATATTTGCACATGGACAGTTGTATGTAGTTTTGTGTAGATGTAGAATTAAATTTGGAATAAAAGTTCAGTGCAAAGTAGACAATAAAGCAAATAAGAACATTATTTTTGGAGACACACTGAACTAAGACAGAAAGAACCTGCATACAATTGTCAACTTATATTTTCCTCATTTTTAGATCACTGAAATGGTCAGATCTTCGCTAGGCGAACTTCATCACCCTAAACTCGCCTGCTTATAGTAAATGCTACTGATCACAGATATAACCAAAAAAAAGTTTTAGATATCTGAAATAAATTACAATTACGTAACTATTGTACAATTTTATCAGTCAAACACAATTTTTACTTAGGTACAATTCTATGAATTGATCTTGAGGTTGGTGTGATCTCAGGCAGACCAACTTGGGTTTGGTTTTCACTTAGATTGGCCAGGGGTACCCCCTAATATACTTAATTTTTATTTTTATAAACATATCAATATTTTGTAATTTGAACTATCTTTTAAATAATATGAAGATTCTTCTTTATAAACTGTATTAATAATTCTCTAATAAGTTTTCACTATATATTGAATAAAATTTCTAAGCCATCAGGGTATTTTACTATAACAATTAGTTTTATTTTCAATGTAATGAAATATATGTTAATAATGACATAATCCACAAATTGATTTGTTTTAATTTTGCGCGAATCATTCACTAATTATAAATATAATCCATTTTTTTCAGGTGCAAAAATGGATCTACAAACGAATCTAGGTAATAAAATGTCAGAAGACAGTTTAAGAGAGATAACTATAAAACAAGAAAGTACTTCAGATATCAAGGATGATGTACAAGTTAAAACTGAGTTGGAATACAATGATCATGTTTCACCTATTGAAAATCAATTTGAAGACATACAACTGCATGTTAAACAGGAATTTGCACAGTCTCAGTGTATTGAAAAGCAAGAGGATCACGACGAGCATATACCTCTTGAAAAAGACGAAGGAACGTTATGTAGGATAGGAGAAACAATTACTAACATGTATGATGATCACATAGAAATTAAACAAGAAGATGAGATAGATGATAGTTCATGTGGTTATTCAGTTTTCGGAGATTCACGAAGCATGGACAGTGATGAAGCAAAAGCGTTGAACAATGTTGAGGCTTGCTTGCAGGATGACATCAAAATTAAGTCCGAAAGCGAGTTATTTGAGGTTTGTTTTCACTTTCACAAAAATTTTAAAGTAACTAATTTCTTTTTTATAACAGCAGAAGATTTTAAGTTAATGGCAACTTTAAAAATATAAAGTTCTGTAGATTTATGTTAATTTAGCAAAAGAGTTTGTATACAAAAAATTTTAAAATACATTTTTAATTTCATTTTAGTTTAGAATATGTATTTAATTTCCCTTCAAAAATATGATATTTCTTTTTATTCAGATTTCTCCAAATCATGAAATGGATAATGTTAATGTAAAAGACGAAATGGAATTAACAGTAACAGAAACTCATCTGATATCTAATAAAGTTATTAACACAACATCCACAGTGACAAATCCACAAGATGGTCTTATAGAATCTCAAACAACAAAGACATTGGTTATGGAGATACTGCCAGTGTCCCACGCAGATGGAGTAGTTTCTTTTAGCAGAATTGGTAATCCTGAAGAAATACTTCCCACGTCCTATGAGGATAGTACTTACGATGAATGCGATCAAATGGACTACGAAGACACTTTTCAACTGAACTCGATAACTGGAAACGTTATGTCGTTAGAGCAAGAGGCTTATGGCCTTTTACAAGCGAAAACTAAAATAGACAAATTAGATCGGCCATATATTTGTACTAAATGTCCCAAAGCGTATAAATCTGCCGCTTGCCTCAGAAAACACACGAATGTCCATGAGAGTATTGAGAAACGTGCTTTGGGAATCATAAAAGGACAAAAGACTAGAATGGCTAATATGAAGAGAAAGCTGAAAGAGGAAGACAAGAAATACTCTACGAAGACAAGAAAAGTAGTCAAAAAAGAAATTAAAATTGAGAACGTAACCTCTTTAGTAGTAGACAATGTAAAGAAAGAAGGTTATGAATGTACGTGTGGTAAAGTCTTTCGACGCAGGAGTCGAATGGAAACGTGTTTACGGTCCCACAGTATGTGCTCTGATCTCGATTCTTACTTTCCGTGCGTTACGTGTTGTAAACAGTTTAAGGACAAAGAAGAACTCGCGCTGCATCGTAAGAGACTGCACAGGAAGAGGTTTCCGTGCAAATTTTGCCCAACAGATTATAACACGCGAAAGGAACTCTTTAAGCATTTACAAATACATCAAAAAGTTCAAGTGATGGAATACAAAGTGTTGTCCGAAGTCGTTAAAGGCAAACAGAAATTAAAATGTTTTATGTGCGCGAAGACCTACTTAGAGCTGTCGGAATTGAAGTCTCATGTAATGGACGATCATAAGGAGCCGTACACATGTCCGCATTGCAATGGCAACTTTTCGAAGATCATCGATTTCGGTAACCATACAAAAACTGATCACCCTGAGGTAGAGGGGCAATCGGTATTGGATGTCCTAGAAGCTTTCTCGAAGTTGGTGAAGGCTTGGAAATGCGAGGAGTGCGAGGTTCAGTTCCACGAGGCTGACAAACTGGCTCTGCATCAGATAGAAAAGCACAGTCCCGATTTAAAGGTCGAGCCGCAGTTTCAATGCATCGATTGCAGGAGGGTGTTCATAAGTCAAAAGGGCTTAACGTCGCACCGACGCATCCACCACAGTACAGAGACTGTGGAGGAATCCGAAATGCTCGAGAAAGGAGTCATGTGCATAGAGTGCAGGAAGATTTGTAGAGATTCGACCGCGCTGACGTCACACATGCGACTGCATTCGATGGAGCGGAAGTATCCATGTAAATTTTGCGATTTTAGATTCGCGACACCCGAGAAGAGGAAAGCGCACGCGGAGTTGCACACGGGTGATATGAAGTACGTGTGTTTCATATGCGAGTACCAGTGCAGCTCCGAGAACCGGCTCAAGCAGCACAAGACGTCCCCAAAACATCTCAACATGAAAGATTTCCTGGCGACCGGTAAGCCGTTGGCCGAAGAGAAGCAATCCACGTCGAAGAAGGTGAAAAATGAGGACGGGGAATGGGTTGTGGTTAATGAGAAAGGGATGGAAGTAGAAAGCAAGGAAAAGTCATCAACTGACGCGGTCGAGGGATCGACGTGTGATATATGCGGCGAGACGTTCAAAACCGAAGCAAAAATGTTGAAGCATCAAAATATACATCCTTTCATAGAGATACCCAACGACGACAAGCCCACTAGGATATTTTTTAAATGATCTCTAACCAATTGACGCAGGTGCTTTCATCAACAAACAGCTTAACGGAAAAGCAATCTGTTTGATCATAATTCGCCGATTTCTGGTACAGGGCGATGGTTTGTGATGATAAATACAACTCTTGCCTATCTGTGGCGGATGATTGTATTGTCGGCTAATGTAAGTAGTGTGGAACGTAAGCCAGTGTTTCTCAACCATCTCCTAAACTTACTAGTTAAATAAACCAAGAATAGAAAGTGTACAAAGTTATTTAAAAACTAAAGTTTCCTTACAGGCGGCCAAGCAGGAAAATGTTAATAGATAAAAGGAAAGTCATCATTTATTCCAATTGAATAGGTGGAACAAATTTCATTAAAACTTGATTTCAATATTTAATTAATTTCCGCAATATCTACCTTCTGCCATAACAGCATTGTTGTGTTCAGCAGTGGTACACGTGAGAGCAAGAGTATTCTGGGTGAGCCCGCTCCACTATTTACGGCCTCACTGTCATTTAACATCATGAGTCAATTGAAGTAAATTGTTAGCTCATTGACCGCTTGATAAAAATAGAGAATTTTGAGAACCACTGACTTATTATTTAGACAAGAAAAGTTTCTAGGTACGCTTTAGATTTCTATTTCCCACTTAATATATTAGCTTTAATAAACATATTATCGATTTCGTTTCAAATCATTGTAAACTCCATTTGTTTTAAATGTGATGAAGAGGAAGTTAGTGAATGTTTATGGATAAAATATTCGCATCACAATATATAGTGATCACGTTTAACACGTTTTACGAAATTTGTTAATGTAATAGTTTATATTAGAAGTAACGGTCATCTACTTTAAACTAACGTAATGTCAGGTGCATTTTTAAGTTTTTCAGTGTAGTTCGTCTTCATTAAGATCACGGCGGCAGGCTTCAAATTGCTACGTCATACATACACTAAGCGCTAGTTAAATATATTTCGTTATGCAAGAGTGTAAATGTCAATTTTTTTTTCATATAATTTGTCACGTGGAAACGACGCTGTTATATTGTGAAAACAGTATAGAAAAACTTTATTACAGATAAATGACGACATAAAAACAATACATCAGTAGCACAATCGAATTACTTTCTTATTATTACCTTCAATCAAAACGTTCAACGTATGATATATATCATATAACAGATGTAACATGGTCTGACACGGTCTAACCATGCACACCGGGCACAAGTGATTCGAGGTCGATGTGCTGCCGCAGCTTTAATACATCCTGGCCCTCTTTTGTAAATAAAATAGAGCAATATACTCCAACACTGGATTGTAAGAATCATTTATAACTTAAGTAAATAGTTTATTAATATTAAAATAGATCTGTTTAATAATTATTAAACTGTATATTTTAAGTTTTTACTACCATCGCTTAAAGTAGCATTCTATAAAATTAACCGCGTGTATTTGTTTAGCAATACTTCTACAATTTTTTAATACAAAAGAGTCTCGATTAAAAATTGGCGGCTCTTAGCAAGTTCTGTATTTTAGATAATTTTTAAATCTGTCGTTAGTTTTTTAAATTTAATATAATCAATCCTATAATAGAACGAATGAAATAAAAATAGGAAAGGTAAACACTGTACTTATCTTCGGTGTCAACATTCATCTTGATATCGGAACACGCACCTGTATAACTTAGTTCCTGTTATGGCATAAGTAGAAATAACATATTCAGTGGCTCACGAGCTTAATTATTCTTAATTTTTTGTTTGTAAGGCTTTCGCAAGCTGCGGTGATCATAAGTTCGTAGGATCCACTTGTGATGTGTATACAAATCCAATTGTATAATGTAATAAAAGTGAACGATAGTAAATACAACTGAGCTGTCAACGTTAGATGAAGTGGTGATAAGTTCAGTAGTAATTGCATTAGAATTATGCGCTATAGTTTAGATCATTAGTCAGAATCAGTAATGGTCCTCGTACGAGCCGAATACTTCGAGCCTTAAAAGTTTTTGTGTTGGATTATGTTGTTAATTTTATTAGACCACGTGGGAATAGCTTACGTCGTAACTTTAACCGACGACAAGGTGGTTATTTCTACTATTTATGAATGGTTACGCATAACTTTTTATTGAGCGGTTCTATTTTTAACTTTTTTTATCTTTTGTCAGGAAGAATATAACCTAAAGTTGTCATGAATAAATTGAAAGAGAAATGTATCAATATTTAGGAAAACAGAAATACTGAAGTATCTATTCATATCCGTTCAGATTCCGTTTTGTATTTAGTCTACTCGATGTTTAGGTATTATCCGATCTGAATATTGTCATACTTTTGCTACACATTATTTATTAAGTAACTTATTTAAATATTGTTTTTTATTAAGTGAACAGTTATTAGAACTGACATCACCAGAAGATTATACTGCTTATGTCGTGTTATGATTAGGTTAAGGCTAAAATTGAATGAGCTCATAAATAATGTGATTTTTTCTGTATCTGATATTGTATTTAAAACTTCCTTTAGAAGGTTTGAGGTTTTCATGAAATATAATGTTTTGTAGCCACGCGTATTGTTGGTAGCCAAAGTGCCTTTTTAGCTTGCATGAAATAGAGCTCAAGTTAGGATTGGGCCTGATATTTATATAATTGTACATATTAAACCTTACATTTTAACAATGTTTTAACAATTACATATTTTTTTATTATTATTATTTTTCCTATCTCCTTATTTATTACATTTATGGGAGAATCGGACGTATAATTACTTTTATTTTGTATAAAAGCAGCGGTTATAGTTGAGTAGTATGTGCGGTGAATGAGGCAACAGAGATTCGATACACATCGAGCTTGAACTTTGAGCCAAGTTTGAAAATCGCGAGGAAACGGTCGTATTCCAACAACTTTCAAAGTCACGTGACATCCGCTTTCTTGCATTTTGCCAGCAACAGCCGTGATTGAACAATAGTATCCATTTTTGAAGCCATTCTTTCAACTTTCTATTTTATAATATACTCAACACAAACATGTTATGTATATTTTTAATAAATATATGTATATTTTGATGCAATATGGATGGAATATAATATGGATTTTGCAAGAACATGAAAAAAATTGTTTTATACACAAAACTATTTTTGAAAGTAATTAACGGGTCTTGAAAATTACGGGATATTTTTCATGGTGTACATTTATTGATGCCTTAACAATATTATAAATTATAATCTATGTACATAACTTTTTAACTGTTTATTCATTATAAAAAAATCGTCGATATGTTTGTCGGTATTGTGATATTGTTTTCACAATGTTAACTTAATATTGTACTGTTTAACCGTCTAAATATGTTATTACAACTTGTCTATGACGCTATAAACAAAAAGCAATCTAAATACAATCTAGTAAAAATATTAAGTCTTGCATATGTCAGCAATTATAAGTAAAACAAAAACCGGATGTTATACTTTGTATTTAAAGCATTAATTGTAAGACACTGCCATATGAAAACAAATTTAATGTATTGTGATAATTATGTAGAAATTTAATTCCCATAATGAGTTAGGTTATAATGAATTTCAACGAAACTAAGAAAACCTTTTACAAAATTCAAACCGCCACTCACAAGCATTATACATGTTAGGAAGTTAATAAAATTTTACATTAAAATATTTATATTTAAAACAAATGGAGTGGAAAGAAAACGGTCTTAAAACCGTGAATTCAACTTGTATTTTAGAAAAATATGAATGATATTTAAGAAAATTGTTTTATATTTCCCGTGTTAACATGCTAGTCTGATTGATTGTACTTGTTAGTGTATTTGCGATATTGTTGAAATCTCGGTGCCGTGTTACTATCGCGGCTAGGGTCCGTGTTGCTTATGAT
>DWQX01007203.1:0-10391 GCA_018245475.1 Pharmacophagus antenor | reverse complement strand
GTAAATAAATAATTTGTAGAGCACTAACTTTTGGAGTTTTATTCAATATTGTAATTTTTTCAAGGTGGCCTCAAACTTTTGGCCGGCAGTGTAAATTAAATTTAGCTTGCTTGGCGCAGCAACAGAAATCGGGTCTGCTTCTGAGAATAGGAATCTTCACTTCTGCCGGTCTAACTCCGTGCGGTTATGAATCATTATTATTGCAATTCTCAGACTAAAACTTTTACCTGCAGTTGTCACAGAACATAATATTAAGAACAAGGTTTAGCATCACAGACGCTCTAAAGCGGATTAGCTGCGCTTCCTCAAAATAACGAAAGTGGTGAAAATATTCCCGTAGTAAACGGCAGCAAACACTAGATAAGTGATAATAAATAACTTTCTTACACACGGATCATATGCAACCTGCATCGTTCTTCTGGATTTAGAGATATACCGACTAATATTAACAATAATTATATATTGACTTCTTGCCTTACTTTAAAATATAACGCTATAATTCAACTAGTTTTTAATGATACTATGATCGTTTTAAGTTGTACGGTTACTGTGATAATGTTGTAACATCGGCCTTTAATTCGTTTTTAACTAGAATTAATTCTAACCTTATTGGTTACGCTGCTTTTCGTCTGCTTTCACGTCCAGTTCTGACTTTTGAAGTCCGTTAACGTCAAGTTCGATACGGTTGCTTGCTTAAAACATTTTGCTTTTTTTGTTATCGGAAATTACAACCTAAAAAGTTCTAGGTACTCTATCAATAAAAAACGATTAAGTAAATGAAATCATTATTTTTCTTTATTATCGGATAATAATTTTATTACCATTATAAACATAGGTTAAAAATCAATTGCTTTATAGGTTAAAATAAAAATTATGTAGTTAATTAATAATTGTAGTAGCTCTTTAACTGTTATTTTGAATACAAATCCGTTAAGTCGGTGTTTAATTTTTTCTCCCCTTAACTATTAAAATTCATCCTATACATTATGTTGGGTAATTAATTGTTTTAAAAAAGTTTTTCAGCATTTCAAGATGTTAATTGTGCCCCCGAGATTATTTACAAAATGCTATAAAAAGAATTCTACGCGATCGTATTCGAAACATTTTGTTTGTATTTTATATGACCTTATCCATTATTAATTGATTTGAATTGCATACCGATTATCTTTTGTCATTTATCCAATGCATTTTTCTGTAGTAATAAAGTTATTGAGGATACTTGTCTAGTTAAGAAAATGGCTGTGATTGTTCCAGTCTGTTTGCGGCATTCCGTGGTGTGGCCTGCTTTTTTATATCGAAATCATATCATACGAATAATAGTAACGCTAACTTAAATTAACGTGCTTCTCGCTGAGTGATTATACTAGCTTAAATAGGTTTTTGATTTTATTTCGATTTCATTAATTTAATATTATTTTGTTACTGTTTGCAGTCGTAATCTATAAGCTAGCTGATATCGAAATCATCTCGCCTAGATCCGTTATTTATCTCTCATCGATTGACAGTAAACTGGCGATAAAGTTTTCTGCTCGAGTTGTCAGAACGACGGTCGCGGTTGAGGAGACACATCGTGTGATTATGATCTATGTTATTTTCAACTTTACTCCTTAGTGTTAAAGACATCTGTGGCGTTGTTATTGAAGTGCTAAATGCTGGTGAATAGTACATTAAGTTGATATGTCGGATCATGACGGTAGCAGTGTGGGCGTGGCTGGCGGTGCCTGTTGCCGTGTGCGGCGGAGTATCCAGTGTTTTGGATTTCATGGTAACTTTTCAATTGTTATCTCGCATTGGCACGCGAGATTTGCACTACGCTGATCGCATTCCAGCACCTTATTTTTAAGTTGAATGCCACATCCAGTTATATCATGTTTAAAAGGAATAAACAAATCGTGGATGTGAGTTAAATCGAAATATGATGAATATTTCAATGTTGTTGTTGCCGACCGGCAACAACTGTCAACAAAAATAAGATTTAAAAACTTTATTACATCTAATTTTAGGATTGCTTGATATCAAATGATGGACAAATTCACGCAAATGATGAAAATAGTGATAAAATTATTTCGGGTAAAATTGTAAAGTGCTTCGGTGACGCAAATGTTAATGAGTTGAGTGTTGATATTTGATAACCGTACGGGTGATTTTTTTTTTGCGGAATTTGATGTTTGTTAACGTGAATTATAGCGCTAGAGAATATTCACATTTCGTGGGTGGCGGTTTTTTAGTTAAAAGATTTATTTGCTTATATATCAACAACTAAAATATATTTTTATAGAAAAATGGTTCAATACTATTGTGTAAAAGTATTACTATATAGATTTCATGTAATTATTGCATTAAAATTTACATTTGGTAATAATTTACGTCCTATTTTTTACATATTTCAATGATTAACGTATTTAACCTTATTTTATTTAACAGTTTGTTGATAAAACTTTAATAATATAGTCGACGATCCGGAAAATCGGTAGCGCTTTTGTAACTGTCAGACATCGCGTTTCCGCGATCACCATTTACGTGGATAAAGTATAAAAGTAGTATAGTATTGTTTGTGTCCCCGCGACGAGTGGCCGGCGCTCGCGCTCGCTTTATGTGTCGTAAATACTGCCTCCTTGTCGCATTCATGAGGCTTGATCTGCTGTTCGTCAGGAAGCAAAAATTAGGCTAGTTGTTTTCTTGTTTTAATTACTCTTAAATTTTATGCGCTACTTCTTACTGTTACTCTATTTTACATCACCATTAAATTTTTCCATCTTATCATTAAACTAACTTATTCTTTAATTTAATAACAGAAAAGTTATACCTTAAGCCTGTGTATTTATAAGTGTACTAAAGATTTTTTTATTTGTACGGTGATTCCATCAGTTATCAACTATGATTTAAAACGATGTATTTAGTTGTTTGAAAGTTATTATCTCTTTTCTAGTTGCTAGTGAAGGTATTTCAAGATTGTTTTATAATATTCTGATATCTTTATGTCGGAGGTTGTTTAAAATATTTAATTGTATAGTTTTATTTAGTTAATATAAAGTTCATATTCGCTAGACTTGTATTCTATATAACGTATAGTGGAATTACAAAAACAATAATAATTTTAAAGTTTTCAATCGTTTGCGAAGGAAGAACGTAAGCGTAACTAAACCGATTTAATGGTTACGAAAAATTAAAAATGCTTAAATAATTTTTATGAAATTCTAGTAATCTGCTGAGGATTGGTAAAAACATTTTGTTTTGGTTATCCTTACCCTTCTGTTTGAATATCCGCTATTTGTGCTCAGTGGCGAAACTTTAAATAGATTCTGTTTACTAAGAACGTTTTGTTCCGAAGGGACGGGACGTGGTAAATAAAAATTTAAATATTGTGAGAGTAGAAACAAATATTTCCTATGTACGCATTTCTGTTATATATATTAGTACCTCGACTTTAATATTAATTATGGTTAAGTTTTGGTTTAATTATAGTGGAGTGGATACACCTCGAGCGATGTATCCATTTATACTACGAAACGTATAAATAGATACGTTAATTTTTCTTTTATATATTTGAGAAATATTTATTATAAAAATGTATTGACGGATAAAATATTAAAAATTAAACATTTCACTAAGAGAATCGACTATCTTATGTGCCTATCAGGTTGCAAATGAAATATAACTTCTTAACTCAAATGTTTGAGAATTTTTAATAAATAATTCAATTCGAGGATGTGAGAATCGTCTGTAATTTTAGTGGTAATGATACTGAGTAATTTATAAAATTATTGACTGATAAACTTATGGTACTCTCAGCAATAGTTATTACTTATCATCTGTAAATGTATAAATCAAAAATTAAGCAACGTCAGGTTCTATAGCTTATGGTAACGATAATTTATACATTACATATAACAAGCTAACGTTTACGAATGTGTGACCATTGTCTGCAATTTAGAGCCAGGGATGTGACGGCTGTTTAAAGCGATATTACTAAATTATTAATTAAATAAATTATTTAATTAGAAACTAATGATTTACATTATAGATTCTGTTATTATTAGAATATATCTATACACAAATTTATCGTTTTGTAACTGTCCAAGCAAATATAAATTGAATAAAATAAATTTTTATGGGTAACTTACAAATATAATAATTTTAAATGTTAACATATGGATATGTATACAGATATGTTTAAAAATGTAAATTGAACAAAAAAGACAAATATTTCTAATATTCTCTACCAAGATCCATAAAAGAAAAAGAAAAATCTTTTAAGAGTCGCGTTCGCGTCGGTGGAATTACTGCTGCATTTTTTCTCTTTGTTCACGGCAAGGTAAACAAACACATGGCAGCTATTTACCCGGCATATGTAAAGAATCTTAATAAATATGCACAGAATGCACGTGTTCATTCCACTGAATATTTTTCTGATGTTAGTAACTTTGCTCTAATTTCATTTATATTTAGGGTGGTACATAATGAACTATTTTTCATTTACCCGCTGTGTTGGTTAATCAAAAATACAGATATAAGATCCTAAATATAAGTTTTAATATTTGTTAAGTAAACTATCTGAAAAGTATGTTTTAGTTTCGATAACCCTATTCGGTTGTTGCACTGTTGATCGGATCGAGCATTTTTTTGACTTCTATTTAAATAATTTTATTAAAACGTAAACGTTATTTTATGTTAGAAGTTATTTATTTAATATCTTTATTGTCCTCTTATTTTTAATGCTCGTTTCTATTTAAAATTCATTTTTAAATATTGTCTTTTTAAACAGTCACATAATAAGATTTCCAAAAACAAAAACAAAAAACTTGTCTGCTTTGACAAGTAACATAAATTGATTGACGGGAAGTTGTACTCTCACGAGGAAATTGGATGTTTCTCGTTAAACTATTATGGCCTAATGAGATCCAGGTATGTTTCTATAATAGTGTTATAACTATCACACATCTGTAATGGACATTTTTTTTTATTTCTGTAATAGAAATTACTTTTAATTCTGTACACATGCATTAAATATTCACGGTAAAGGATGAATGGGATTTAAAATTTAAAAAATGAAAGGTGGTATAAATAAAATAATACAGTCATTACTAAAAAATAGCATAGCGTTTTGTGTATTTTTCAAAAGGCATTGTGAATTAATTGCCACAATGCAATGTTTACGAATGAGAATAGAAAATATTTTTTGTCTATTGATATATGTTATTTTATGGAAAGCAATAATATTATTGCTCTTTGCATTTCAAATGGCCTCTCGGAGCGTATAATGAACGTTGCATATCAAGGAAACAATTCTAATAGCCGTTAGATAAAACGATGTCATTATAACATTATGCATCCGCGTGGAAAATGCAGATGATAAACATAATGTATAAATTTCACACAGATTATAATCTGTGTGAAATTTGTTATGCGTTAAAATGATTTGTTTATAATCAGATGTTGCCAACGGTATTTTCCGATACAAGGTTTTGAGGGTCTCCACTTCAAAAAAAAAATAGCTTACTCCTTTCTTAAAGGTCGGCGACGCAGCTGCGACTCATCGAATATTGCGGCTGTCTATGGACGACGGTCATCACTTTCTATCAGGTGAACCGCTCGCTCGTTTGCCTACTCAACCTATAAAAATGCAACGGCCTATAAAATCCATTTTAAACTTTATATGTCCTTTAATAGTTTTTATCATTAAAAATTAATAATGTTTGCTTCCTTTGAATATACTATGTAATACTGGTATCCGTAAACGAAGATAACATTTTCTCGATCAATTTTTGTAATAATAATAAAAAGCCTCTTTAATAAATGATAACTGAAAATTTTATTTTAAGTAGGCGACCAGAACAGAATATGTATTTTATTCATTTAATTTAATTAATGTCATAATGAAGTTAAATGAATAAAAGTTGTTGACAAAATTTTAGTGTTTTTTGGATCCTTAATCTTTAACGAGGCTATTGACCGTTATTTGCGCAGCGGCGGCCTCGTGCTATCATTAAGCCAATTATTTCTAAAAAGCCGGTGGAAGTGGTTGGGTACTGCGAAGTAAGACTATAGTTCAATTAACAAAGGCATTTTGTGCACGCATTTCTCACTTTTCGCAGGAGTTATTTTGAAGTCTTGATTACCACATCCTCTTATTGTTTACAGTTTATAAAATTGACCAGTTCTAGAATAAAAATATTCTCACACGTATCTTAAGAATGTTTTTGTTTTATATCAAATAATCAAAGTAACTTCATAATACATGTTACAAAAACATTAAATAACTTTGTAATTCTTAAATAAAGTTTGTTTATATATTTTATATACTTTTCGCATAAGTCAGTATCTTTTTAACGATGGATAAATAATAACATACATATTAAAAAGCATTAACAGTTTACGGAAACTATAATATTAACTGAACTATTTAAATATGTGTAGATTCTGGATAGTAAAACCATGAACGATTTATAAAAAAAAAGACGTAGATAAAAATATGAATATTAGTATACGCATCTAGGTATTCGTTAGTTGTTGAATTGCCTGATATGGAAGTAAACTTCGGACGTGTACCCTTGATAACTCTTGCCTATTTGCTGTCTAAATGAAAGACGTAAATAAAATTGTCTATTCTATGCCACTGCTACTAATTTGTGTTAAAATACTAATTGAAAAGTTTAATTTAAAAAGATTCTGTTCTATTCGTTTATCTCGGAAAAAGGTAATATTTTAATTCTTAGTTCCTCATTGCTATAAAAGCGCCATGCTTTCATTGTAAGACTCCCATTTGAGATGTAAAAAAATACAGATAATATAAAATTAGCCGAATCTCTAGCCGAGGTAATTTTTATATATAAAGCATATTCTCTCTTTCAGTACGAGTATGTGTACCTATTTTTGAGAACGTCTACTAAATCTCCCCTTCTCCCCGCCTAGTAGTAGAAATTCAAAAAATTGTTCTTAATGAATACCGATACCTCTACATAACAAAGAACACACCCTCCTAATTTCATGTCTCTAGGACAGCGGTTTAAGTTGCGTGTTAATGTATAGGTTAGTCCGTGAATCAGTTAGGACATTGTTTTATCTAAATATTTTAGTATTTGGAATAATTTCTAATGCCTCCAATTAATATTTATACGGAGTTTTGTGAACGCAGTACTGTTTATATATAATACAATTACAAAAAAACATGTGTAATATCTGGTATTGATATTACCAGACCAAAACGCAAATGCAGTATGACGTTTTATGTCTGCATCCATTTTTAACATGGAAGCTTTTTTGATAACATCAAGGTAGTCTAATTCAAACTGCAAAATTTTATGCTAGTGCAATATCTTCATTTTGACTTTCTTTCACGTGTTATTAGAGAATAATGTAAAATTAGGGTATGATACAGCCGACATATTTAAAGGTTTCTAAATAAATAAAGATTAAAAATGTAAATATGTATGTATGTGTATTGTAGATAAAAATGTGGATTAAAATACAAATGCATTTTACTTTTGTCATAAATCCTGTTACCAATAACCGGAATGCCGACACTTTCGTGATAATAATAATATAACATGCGATCATCCTTCTACTTGCCCTCATTTAGATCTATTATAAAGGTGAATTGTTTTTCCCTTATTTCAGTGAATACCAAAAAAAGGTTAAGTAAAAGTCAGTTATCAAAAAAGTATATTAAAAAAAGAGTAAAAGCGGGAAATACTTTGAAAATTCTAAATATTACATTATTCGTTAAAGTAAAATTTAATACAAACGAGACTACGGTCAATAAATACTAATGTTATGTATATCATATGCAATGTATTATTTATGAGAAGTGATGGATTATGTTCATCGTTGTCTCTATTCTCTCCGATGAAAAATGTCCTTTCAAAGTTACTTCACTACTTTGATGCATGGATTCGTAACTATATCCAACATTGAATTATGATATAAAATATGAAGAGTTAACACAATCTATTTTTATTTTAAATATTTCTCCACAACCTAAGTAAAATATTTCTGCTTCTTCATCCTTATAGTTCTACCATTGTATAAGTTTAATTTTTGTTCCCCAGTGCTATGACACTGGTTAATATAAATAATTTACCACGAAAAAGTAATTTGACGAAAATAAGGAAATTTTTTAGGTTATTTTTTTTAATTATTGTAGGAGTAACTTTGCGATATACTCCAACAAAAAGTTATTATTGGATTAATTGAAAAAGTTATGCGAAGCCATACATAAAACGTTATTCAAAAAACGTATTTGTTGAATAGAGAACTTTCTGACGTGAGTCGATTAAAAAACTAGAAAAAGTATTTTTCGAAATAACTTATAATTTCCTATTACCCTTATTGTAGTTAGTTCCGCATTCCACCCTTTTCAGGATGACACGGCTTTTAGTCAGCGGTAGGGTTTCAACCCTACAAGTGTTAACTGAAATTACATCTGTCTACGCAGCGCGGGAAAGGATAATCTTAGATTATTGCGGTCGTTTGTATCAACTACGAGTACGTTTAAATTTATTAATAAACTAAAACTGCATATAAATTTAAAAAATCTGAGATTGATGATCTGAGATGATTATAAGGTCTTCAAAGTAAAACTTTATTGAATAAGATCTATGCAATCACTTTCAATGGACAAACATTTTATTATTGCCAGTTTGCAATGCTTCCTTCTCTGAGAACTGACAACTCGGGTGGTTTGTTTTTTTTTACGTCATATCAATATATCAACTATTAAGACCATTGTAAAAAAACTTCTATCGATAACTTAAGCCACAAGGCGATATTCATCTTTAGATTTTATTTTAATGTTAGATTTATCAAGAACTAGTAGACATATTTTGTTTGTTTTGATTAGGTAAGGTATCGGCCATTTTAGATATTCTTGATGCTCTTGAAAATTTTCTCTAAAATTTTTTAAATTATTTTACTGCTTGTGTATTTTAATACCTATTGATTAGTTTACAAGACATTTTTGAATTAATTTATTTGTTCATTTTTCATCGCATAAAAAAATATACAAATATTGGTACAAATCCGCCAGTTGACTATCCTTTTGTACATACTCAACTGTACGTGAAAAGATTGATAAAAATGAAAATACTGGAATAGTAGTAAAGTTAGCACAAGTAATTTGTTTAAAATAAATAAACCTTATATGAGATGTATGTGATATGGGTTACATGAATATAACAGTTTACCCTAAATCTTTTGTCTCAAGTTTCCACATTAACAAGTAAGCTCTTTAGCGCACCTATCGAAGTTCTCGACGTAGTTTCACAAAACTTCTTTATATTGATTATATATCACCGCAGAAACTAACGAATTATTTTCTTGTTTGTTTATTGTTTATAGTATCTGTGCATTTATTCTAGATGAAATTAATGGCTATAATATAAACAGGTCTTTTAAAAATAATATCTTATATTTTTCTTTGGAGCATAAATTCGTTCAGCGCCTTTGATTAAAAATAAACTGTGATAATATTACTTTCGTATTCCTTAACCTGTTTTCTATGTGATAATTTTTATTTTTTCACTTCAAATATTATTTATATTTAAGGAAATTAACGACCAAAAGTTAGCGTAATGCACTTCAATTTAAATTAAATCGTGAAATCGTCATATCTTAATATAACCTTTCAATTGTTTCAAACCGGTTGAAATACCTATATTTCATGGTTCGTTTACCAATAACGGATATATTCGATAACCAGTTAAGTAACTGTTTAAATTGGGAATTATCGATGATATAAAGCTTGTTATATGAATAAGACGTGTTAAAAAAGAATTACATGTAGCATGTAATAACGTGTTTTACAGAAGCGGAGTGCGATGGCTGCGGCAGCGAAGGGGACGAGGGGCGGAGCGTGGGGGAGCTGCTGTTGCCTCAGTACGTGCTCGCCACCGGGGGTCTCGCCAAGGACCACCGCCCGCTCATCACGTTCCCCGACAACAACAACTTCCATCTAATCTCCGCTGCGGAGTATCGACGCTTGCTCCTCTACCTAACCTCCGTACCCTCGTGAGAATAATTTTTTTTATCGATTATGGTCTAATAATAATACTTTACCACGGTTTGACCTAATATTAAGTGATAATGAGGCCGTATACGATGAAGCGTGTTCGCTGAGAATGCTCCCAAGTATGACTGCCGGAACACAGCAATGCTAGTCCTAAAATTGTTAGTAGCGTCTTGATTCTTTGGCAGTTTTCCTATTTTGTGCTCCCCTAACCGTCCCTAATACTTTTTACCCCCTACCCCCCTTAAAAGTAATACCTCACCCCCGTCCCCATACTAATCTCTAATAAAAATTGCATTTTTCATACTTTCCTTCAAAATTTTCTGCTTTTCTTCCGTTTTCTCTTGTCCGGTCGGTGTGTATTAACACCACACACACGCCCGCACTC
>DWQX01007202.1:0-10393 GCA_018245475.1 Pharmacophagus antenor | reverse complement strand
AATGTTAATCATTTATTAATGAGGATGTAGAGGATCCTTGACTTGCCCCAAGCATTTTTCAAACATTTCACTCAAAAATGGTAGCTATAGCACTTCTTAGGCATGAATTCTTGTATAACACCAATTTATTGTATAGTTAAGGACTAATGAGAAAATTTACCTGGTCTACGATAGTAGATTTGGTTGTAATAACAATCTTAACGATTATAGTCATGTAATATAAATGAAAATAAACATTTTTTATAGAGATTTTATTCTTTCGGGCGCCAAAAACCTAGATTTTTAAACAAGTATCAATTTTCCCTCGATACTGTGCCATTTCAACTAAAAGAAACGATAAAAGCCTACTCCTTTCCTTAAAGGTGCGCGACGCTTGCGACTGTATACGGGCTACGGTGATCACTTCCAATCAGGTGAGTCGTTCGCTTCCTTGCCTGCTCTTTATGTAATAAATAAAAAAACTCAAATTCAAATTATTCAATAGGTCTGTTCAATCATTTTTAATCGTCAAACGTTTATCTACTGTCAGTTCGTAACGCTCCATCCTCTAAGAAGAAATGACAAGCAACTCTAAAGGATTTCTGTTTTTTTCCTGATTATGAGGAAATCCTCGAGAATGCTAAAAGGCCCGGATGCGGCTGCATGCCCAACTCAACATGCTCGTGACGATACGGATCCACAGCAGCCTAGGGACTAAAACCTCCTGTCATCTGTTTTCCTTTTGGAACCACTCAAAGTATTTCTTCAAGAAACAGTTTTTTTTTGTTATCATAGTATTATTTTTATTTGTCTCTCTCTCTCTTCGTCTTACTCTCTGTTAAAGCCTCTTAATCCTAAGAATTTTACTCGTTACTGCCCCACAAACTAACACAGTAATGTTTGCGAACTATTAGTTGAACCTAAACTATTTGTGACAGGCGCAGGCTACTTGGATAACATTTCTTGCCGGTATTGATGTGCAACTTCTAAAGTTGATTACTTCTTTGGTCAAAATCAGAATTCAGTTATATTTTTAGCGACTTAAAACTCTGCGAGACATTGTCACTAAAGTGCTGTGTAATACCAAAGCTTTTGTTTTATTTCTTACTGTAATGATAAATTGCCTACAAAATAACTTTTTTCTGTATATCGGAGGTGGTGAAAATGCGAACATAGCCAGTGTATACAGAAAACCCAGTCTTGTGACTTCTGGTGACTAATACACCCGGTTTGTTTACCTTCAGTGCGTTGCGAGAGGCTCCGTCTTGTACTGCACTCAGCGGTATTAAATAATAAAACCTACCTGTCGGTTAACACAACTCAGGTGCTATTTGCCTAGCGCATGAATTTCGTGACATCGCATCGAATTTAAAAGAACAGAACGAATTCAAGAAAGCTTGAAAACATTTTTAAAACCATTAAACTAATTCAATATCATTAAACAGTACTGCATATATGAATATCTATGTGTATGTTTGTTCTTTAATTTGTGTACGCTTTATATATTTTTTTACATATATGATTGACTTTTTTATTTTATAATTCATGTTACGTTTATTTTTTCAAAATTACTCGTAACTTATCTCTTCTCTGCATCACCCAAGGTAGACTGGGTGATAATGCTTGAACTATAAGTCCGCCTTGCACACTAGTTACAAAAGCAAATAAATAAATTGAAAGTCCTTTCAAACGTTTCACTCAACGATAAAAAACGTCGATAGTACAGAATTAAGCTCCGCTTTAGGGTCACGTTCCAGTTTATTTCTATTGTCTCGGGGGCATTTCTGGGTGCTAATATTCTCCTCGATCCCCATAGAACACATAACCATTCGCAGCCAACCCTCATTTGAGAAGCGGACTCGATGATTTCAGAAGTTCCGTGGGGCCAGGACACAATGTGGGACCGAGCGTTTGCACTTCACTAGGACTATGTCGTTAAATAAGCAATAATGGACAAAAGTCCAACAAAACCTTGAACGAATATCTGATCACTAACTTCTCAAATTAAAACCTAGTCTGGCTTCGCCGTGCAGTTGTTTACCGCTTACTTTGTAACACAGAAATCCCGGGTTTGATTCCGGCACCACACCAGTAGCACGAATTTTAAATGTCGACTCATATTTATTTATTTATGAGAATTTTGCACAAATTTACGTCAGAAAATTATCTTCTTGGAAAAAAGGACAAATACTTTTGTATATACGAGGAAAGGACAAAATACGATTAAATTTAATTATTATAAAATGAAAATATAAATATGTATGTCCTGTAGGTAGAACCTATAAGTTTTTTTCATATATGGAGTTAACAAACGAGCGAACGGTTCACGTGATGAAAAGTGATCACTGTGCTGCAGCCGCAACACTCGAGCAATCGCAGATGCGTTGCCGACCTCTAAGGTGAAAGTCCGACCATTATCTGCTCTACAATATCTTGAAGCTTTAACACCTAATGCATAAAGTGTAAGAGATTTTTTATTAGGTTCCCGACATCATTGGTCTCGTGGCCGCACACAAGCCTTATCCGGTGACGTTGTTACTCTGATTACGTTATCGAAGCGGATTTCGATCTGCACATAGAAATAATATTTATACGGAACGACACTTTCATCTTTTATCTGTAGCGACTGAACGGGACTCACGTAACTGCAGGAAACACTCAAGCCGGATTGTTTCTGTTTTTATTGACCTTTATATTCGGCTGATGGAAATTTGGTTGCCTCCGTGGTGCACTGGTTTACCCGCACGTTTTGTAACGCGGAGGTCCCGGGTTCAATTCCCGGGCCCCAGACAACGCGGAGTCTGGATGGTGGTAGTGTTTTTCGATCCCGCCTAATTAGTTACCACCCTCAATATTAGTCTGCCGCCAAAATAGCGTCGCTGTGTTCTGGCAGTCATACATTTGAAAGCCACTTAACATCAGGTGAAATTTCACTTAACAATCATTGTCACTTAACATCAGGTGAAATCGAGGCCAAATGTTAACCCATAACCGATAAAAAAAAAGTTTTTTTGTCAAATAAAAAAATTTACGCTTAATAGCAGATTCGAAGCAGCTCATTAAAAAGACAAAGAATACTATTCTTAGAAAATTGATTTGGTTTGCTAAAACCTCATTATTTCAAGCAAGTTAATACTTGAAGTACCAATAAAATATTTATACAACGCGAGATAATTTACAGAGCGTATTTTATTTGAAAAAGAAGGTGACACCTTGAATGTACATCCAAGGAGACTGTAATTAGTTCGCTCATTAAACAGAGAACTTGGCTCCCACTTTATTTTTCTTTGTTAATTCAGAGTATCTCCCACAGAAAATCGTTACTCTAATAAGCAAACAGTTTTCTATAATAAATATTTTACTTTTTAGAATACTTTTGCACTTATTTATTAAAAAAAAACCTTAGTAATACGGAAATTACCGCATATAAGATGAATGAAAATTGACACTTACATGTGACTTTTCATGAAAGGAGTTCTTTCATTGGCACTTTCTTAGAAGTAACCGCAAGATGGGACTGTGTAATATAAGAGACGAGCAGTATACGAGGGCCTTATTATCACTTAGGATCGTGTGAAGTTGTGACCAATTGTTAGTCGAATGGAAATTCAAAAAGTATAGTATTTGAATGGTAGTCAATTTGCAGCCATACAAGCATTGCTTTGAATAAAAAAAAAAAAACGAAAACTAGAGTATTCCGAGTTAGCACACTTCACCACTCAATATTGTATGAAAATTGCGGACCAGAAGGGTGTTTTGACCCCTTCTGGCTAACTAACACCCACAATATTTCGACAGACACATATGTAAGTCAGTAGTATTTTTGGCGAACGCGCTTCACCGTCCACGACTCTATTGTCATTTAACACGAGGTAGGAGTGAAATGGAGGTCAAGTATTCATTCATAACCAAAAAAAAATAATCAACGAAAGGCAAAATATCGAGTGAAACAAATCTGACAAACGGTTCCAGATAATTCCCATCACGCGATGTTGTATCATGGAAGCTGTTTGAATTTGAATTGGTGTTTACTTAGTACGGATTTAGGGGAGATTGCAAGGCTTCGGCGGCTGGATTTTCAACGCTGAATAAACAAATGCTGATTTATTTTTTATCCCTACTACAGCTCTAATTAATTGGAGTTAAGGGCATTTTTATCTTTCACCCGGATAAAAGGTATTTATGAATTTTAATTGAGTACTATTTTATATTGTGGTTACACGTACATAATAGCGTAACTATATTTGTAGAGGGTGGTAACTTGGTACCAGATAGGTTGGGAATAATCCTACTAAGTGAAGGTATGGTGACTGGATGTTACCACATAAAGAAAATATCTTTACTTTAACGACTTTAACGGTCCTGTAGACCGTATGTCGATCACTTCAAACTCCATACCACCGATCTTGCTTAACACACTTAAACTCAACATAAACAGTTACAGGGCCGTATGTCGATCACGTCAAACTACATGCCACCGATTTTGCTTAACACACTTAAACTCAACTTAAACTGTTACAGGACCGTATGTCGATCACGTCAAACTCGTGTTGTCAAACATTAGGTTTTTCATATTACTTGTATATACTGTCATGTGTACGGAAACATAGCATTTTTTGTCGGCAATGGGCTAACATTTGACCTAGATTGATAAGACGTGATTGACAGTTTAAAGAGTCAACGAGGCTGTAGACGGAAAAGCGTTTTCGTTTAGAATACTGTGGTTCGCATGTAAATGACCACTAAAACTCAATAATGTTGTTATGGTAGAAGACTGACATTGTGCAGGTTGCTAGTCTACCTAGTACTCTACCAGCATCCAGATTCCACTACTCCTTTAGCCTCAGAATTGATGTTGTTACTCGGTACATTTCCGATTTAAAGGGCACAGTATTAAGTCTGAGCACAAAATTTAGTTATAAACTAATGTGTTGGACGTATTTCAATAATTATAATGTACGAAGAAACAAAAAGGGATACTGTCGGTTGGAGTCGCAATGGACATTGTGTAATTTGTGTTTACACTCATTGTTAAAATTTTATGTATTTGTTTATTAGTAAACATTTTATGAAGAAATTGTAATTTAATCGAAAAAACAACAGCATCCCATGAGTTATTAGTTAATTGTTTTGCCAACAGATGGCACTGTAAATAAATACATTGTAGCATCAGGAAAATCTTTTTTTTTTTTATATATAACGATGAACGAATGCTTTTCGTACTCAAATTATCTGTGAACGTATTTTTCGTGAAGCAAATAAAAGTGCAACGAAATAATAATGACGCGCATCGACCTTTTAATTAAAAAAAAACTATATTGAAGCCGAAAGTCTAAAGGAGGGCGGAAGAGAGGCGGAAGAGAGGCGAAATAAAAAGAATTTTCAATTTGCGCAGAACAAATTTTCGTAATGCACGCCCGGGCCATATTCACTTTTGGCGTTGTAAATGAAAAAAGTTCAAAATATTTACGAACTCACCATTCAAGGATGGAATTATATAAATTTTTTACGCTCTTAAATCTACGGAAGGGCAATTAAAAACGTATCGACAGTGTAGTACTGTTGCATTTTACTCATTATTTATAGCTGGTCGTCACGCGTCCGCTTCTCTGGGCGTCGTAACTGTTTTATTTAATTTTAAAATTATTCCTCTGCAGTATGTGTATGTGTACCAATCTAATCCATCGACTTAGATTAAAAAGTCCCATTTGAAATTGAACCCTTGGACCCATTCGCCCTCCCCCCATAGGGATAAATTACAAAAAACCCTTTCTTCACATCACAAAGAACAGACCATCCAAATTTCATGTCCCTTAAACCAGCAATTTATACTGTCCATTGATATATGTGTCAGACCCTAGGTGAATCAGTCAGGAATTTGAATTTTATACGCGCAAATAACTCACAGGTGCGACTATGTTCGTACAGATAGTAAAAAGCATTATGTTTATTTTTAATTATATAAATTAGTGGTTACCACAATCTCACCCGATGTTAGGATTTGTGGTGATGTGATCAGCGATGGTAGTGCGAACTAACCCAGTAATAGACTATTCACTATCCTTTTAAAATATTGACCGGGGTATGTGGGGATATAGATATTGTGGGGATGGTAATGATGTAAATGAATCCGTTGAATATATAAATAGTTTTCAATAAGGACAATGTTATCGAAAGCAAAAGTATTCGAAATTTTTTATATCCGCATATATACAATTTACACCTCAATTGATTATTTTAAAATTGGCATACATTATAATTTTAACAAATTTCATAAAAAATCGTCCATTACTTATTGCATGATGCTCATTATTCAAATTAATTAAAAAAAAAACAGGTGTTTTGATCACTTCATCGTTTACATATATTAATTACAAATGGGATTTAAGAAAACATTTAAAGCAGAGACATTGGCTTTTTGGTCCTTTCATCAAACTTGTGGACGGGTGTTGCTCGCAGTGAACTAGTTCTTCAGTTGACTGTATCGCTTAAAAGTTTTTGTAAACTTTATGTAAAAATTTTTGTTCTCAAATACTGATTTGTTCTTGTTGTATATACTTAAAGACAGCGTGCTGCTGGGGAGTTTGCAGCGACATTTTTCATATCCGCCTAGTGCTGCTTCTCAAGTGGTGAAGGGTGGATTCGGAATGCTATATATAATTTTTTTACTTATAATTACAATTTTGTATTTTGACACAGTGTTTCTTAACTTTATTTTTATCGGTTATATGTTAACATTTACCTCGATTTCGCCTGATGGGAAGACACAATGAGGCAGCAGATGCTGAATCGTGTTCACCCAGAATAGATCAGGCTCTCACATGTATAACTGCCGGAACACAGCAAAGGTGTTATGCAGGCAGGATGAAATTGAGGGTAGTACTTAGACGGGTTCGAAGCACCCTTATCACCATCCAGACCACTACTGTGGCCTGTGAATCGAACCCGGGGTCTCTGTGTTATTAGGCTAGCGGGTAAACGGTAGTTAAAACTTAACATTGATTGTATTACGTACTTTTTTATAACAGCAAAAAGAATTTTTATTTGAAATAAGACAAAGATATTACTTATCACATTGTAAATTTTAAAGTCTATGGTTGTTACTTAAATGAATATTTAACCCTTTTAGTGCCAAGGAGCGCCGTCGTGCTGCTCTTGCTAGTAATGAAAAATACCGGCGTCGCGTTAGCGCTCCTTTTGACAGTTAACCTTTGGCGCGCGAAAGTGACGGCCGTGTCACCGTGTTCGTATTTTTATTCATTATATTGCATTCTAATTATCTTTGATCGCATATTTTTATTGGCATTTTTAGCATGTATTGGTAAAATATGTACAGCACTAAAAGGGCTAAATATAATGTTATGTGTATATAAATGTGTAGACAAATAATATACAGCACGGTGTCGTTCGACGCTGGAATGTATGGAAAAAGGCCATTGTAATAGAGTCTATCTAGCCATCTCCGTGGTATTTTCCAACCATCAAAATGTAAAGTTGTAACGTCAGCAGATGAATTCAATTTGAATTTATATCGATTACATACGAGTATGACTTGTAATGAATGTATTCATTAAAAGTGAGAATACATTGTTTATTTTCTATAAATGTTATACCACCTTTTACTATTTATTTATTATTGTCATCTAAAATTAATTTACCATGCCGCCGTCACTAGGTCTTGCTTACATTTTCTGTCAATCCAAGGTGTAACGAACGTTAGGTTTTCTCGATAACAGCTACGAATTATTTAACACGATATTATACTTATAGTTAGTGTTCTGCTTGATTCACTGTCTAACTTTCTTAACTACATGTCAACCCACACCAAAAGTTGAAAATGAGAATTAGGGAATGTGTACTTTGTGATTTGTTGGTAAACTCGGAAATGGTTTTTTAGAAATTCTACCCCTGACGGGGAAGGGGGAAGGAAGCTAAATTTTCTTTATCTTTTTACTCTCTCCGCCGATGGACTCTTAAACTAGTATACATACTAGGGGGAGACTAATCATAATACAAATTAAGAAAATACATCGCCTCGAAAAGCGAACGGGTGACAGCTAGAGACATAATAATGAATCTCAGTCACCTCCCCAGCTAAACATAGCTACTTCCGTGATGCAGTGGTTTACTTACTTGCCTTTTAACGAAGAGGTCTCAGATTCAGATCCCAAACCATACGAGTAATGGAGTCTGGATGGTGGTAGAGTTTTTCGAACCCACCTGGCTAGCTACCACCCTTAATGTCAATCTGCCACCATAAAAACATTGCAGAAGTCCAGCAGTCATATATATGGGAGTCAGATGTATTCTGGGCGAACACGCTTCACTGTCTACGACTTCATTGTCACTTAACATCAGGTGAAATCGAGGCCAAGTGTTAGCCCATAAACGATAAGAAAAAACCTCCTTTCATGAGCAAATGCAAGTCTTTTCTATTAATGTTATTATTTATACTATTATAAATTGCTTTCCAAAAGTTGCGCTTAGGCGTCAAAGACTGCGAAAGATGAATAAAATTTACAAGTGCACTTACGTAACCTCGAATTTAAAACATTTAGTCATCACAAAAGAACATAATGTACATATTATAATATTAACTAAATATTACACTAGTCAAAACGAGTACATTCTGCAAAACGTTCTTTGAACAATGCAATATCGGCACAGATTTTAACTTCATTATTCTGCTCGGTGTAGAGTTGCACTCCCTCGAGGTAACTCGGAATAAGTAACAATATAATTTTTGTGTGTACGGTTTTTGCAGACCGTACCTACAGTAATATGGAATAAAAAAGTAGTGCAAGTAAGAAAAGTGGGAGCTTTTCCTGTATTTTCTGCAAGAAGTTGCTTGAGAGTTTAATCATGCGCTAGATAAGCAGGTCGGCGCTAGGGTTGTCACGCATTTTAAAATATTTCTTTTAGGATTAACACAAACCACCTACGTCAATACTAGCTTCACCACAATCTAAGTACATGTGCTTCTATATATTTTACGGACGGAAAAAAAGAAGATGCCCAAGGACAACAGGAGATAAAGAGATAGGGAAAAGGAACGAAAGGATGGAAAGGTGTTCTTAACCTAAAACATTGACTACATATGAACACAGAAAATACGTTAATTTATGCCTTTTTTAAATGTAATTACAAAAAAAAATACATTAAAAAGATTATGTAAATTAAGACGAAATATGAAAATTACTGTTTTAATGAGTTTTTTTTTGATAATTGTCGAACCCTTGAATTTCCCCTAATGTTAACTATAACTGAGGACTTATACTATATGAGGACGATGAAGCGTCCCAACTCAGAATAATCAGGACCTCACCGGTATGACTGCCAGGACACAGCAATATTGTTATCGCCACATTGACTGTAGCAGCTAACATATAGTCAACATTATTTCCAATCTTTCTGAAATATTTATTTCTTACTTCTCAGTAGAAAACGTTTCCATATCATAATTTCAAACACAATTTTAACATATTACCTGTCAGCCCTACACCTTTACTTCATACGCTAATAAAACGTAACGCGAATGAATATAACATCTAATAAAGACTATATGAATATGAACTTATTATAACATATATATTTACCTTTAACCTACTTAACTTAGGCCTTATTTACAGTGTATTTTCATAATAAACATTAAGTTCTAGAAATTATATTAAATTTCGCTAACTTTATTGACTTTAATTATTTCTCAGACATTTGTCTGGTTTAATATAACATACTGTCGCACACACATAATATATCATGATATTGTTTTATATTATTATATAAATAACACAAACAAAACAACCATTTAACTTTAAATCGATTGTTTTATGAAATGGTAGAATCTAATTTGAATATAGGGCCGCATAAAACTAAAAGTAAAAGATATAAAGAGAAAGGAAGGGGAAAGTTTTTATTTTTTTCTGTCATAATTGTGAAAAATGAACCGATGTGTGTCCATAAAGGTACGTGTTTAATTCTCTTGCATGAATTAAACATACAAATTATTTTGTTTGAAATATTTTTTGGACAACCCTACATTGTTTCGGTGGTACCATTCAGACCTTTTGTGTCCCGCAGCAATTCAATTTAGTGATAAGGGATGAAAGAGGGGGGTTCTATCGATAAACGCAAAGACAAATAAAGTATACATCGATTGAAATAAGTGAAGGGTGAGCTTATGTTGGTCGGAATATATGGGTTGTGCGTGATTTTGATCCGAGAGGCGTTGCAATGGTTTTTTCGCTCCATGTACAAAATGGCTCGCCGTGTATTGTTGTATGGATACTCTCTGAAGGGAAGTTATACGTTAATCTTCTTCTTAGCGATAGAGTTATGCCAGTAATAGTCGGCTCTGTCCAACAAAGTACAGACAAGCTTGCGAAACTAGCCCAGCCGGACGGGGTGCCCAAGGCTA
>DWQX01007201.1:0-10394 GCA_018245475.1 Pharmacophagus antenor | reverse complement strand
CAACCCCCCCCCCCCCAACCCCTTTATTATAACTTAATTGGCAAGAAAACGTTTTAAAAGTATAGCTGTATAAATGTTGCAGGCGCGGTCAATAAGAAAAGGACTAAAGTAACCTCTTCCCGTCTTAGAAGGCAACTAAAAAGGACTAGAGCAGTGTTTCCCAATCTTTTTTGTTCAATGCCCCGCTTTGAAGTAATGGCCCCCACGACCTATGTAATTTTTATCCAATAACCCCTTAAAAACAAAAACCAAGAAATGCAAAAAATATTTGCTATTTTAAAAAGTTGCTGATTGCCTCCCCGACAGAATTGTCCCATTGTGGGGCCTTGGCAAACACTGACATAGGTTTTACTATTTTAAGGAGAGGGCCATGTAAGACTGGGACCGACGGCAAACAGATTGATTGTGAGCTTGCTATGGCACTATCCTAGTGTAAAGAGTATAAGCTCTTCTCTGGTGGGAAAACATCTGTCGTCCCTAAAGAAGCAGGGTATCTTTCTTTTGAATGCAAAACGTATAATATTAAAGGGCGTACCTGTTGAGGTGTTCCAGTTCTGCCGGCGCGTTTGCGTCACTAGCGGACACGCGCCGCTCAGCCAACGGCGGCGGATTAACGCAGCGCACCGTCGCCAGGTAGCCGCCGCGCGCTGGCTCCTCGCTCAGCATGAACGCTACCGGATTATATACAATTTAAATAAACTATTTTAGAATTTCTGATGAAATCGTATATGCCTTGAATTACCAAATGAATTAACATCTAAGCAGAACAGGAGGCAAGACTTGAAGTTCTCCGACAACCTGGGTGAATATTATATTAACATACAATTCCATAACAGACTGGTCGTCATAGAGGTTCTTATAAAAGTTTATAGAATGTAATCTCTCGGAACTCACAAGAAGTTTTAATAACTGAAATATACTAAGTGTACGTGGGACACGATGTTCATTTTTGTATAGTTTATTCTTGGGTTTTACAAACGTACACGTGTCGACGCCGGAGGGTAGGCTGCCACCGTGATGCGCGCGCGCCGACACACTGGCGGGGGGCGGGTGCGCGTGCGCGCGCTGTCGAAGTGGCTCGGCGGCCAGCGCAGCCGCCATCAGGTCCTGCAGCGAATTGGAGTGAGGCAACGCGCGCCGCCCATGCCCCGACGCCCGCGCGCCCCGCCGTCCGGTTACACTGCGGGCGGCCGCCTCGCACGCCTGCTCGTCCTGTTCTACTTCCTCGAGCAGCTCCTGCGGCAAGCAGTGGGTAGCTCTTAGTTGAAAATCTTCGTCTTCAATGCTTGATGTTTTTTGATGACCTTTTAGATTAGTGATACTCAACTTTTTTTTATAGTAGCCACAAACATGTATTAGTCATGGGCCGCGAACAAATATTTACTTAATGATTGCTTTGGTTTTCGGGATTTTTACAAATTGAATTAAGCAGTTAGAAATACATTTATCACGTACGTTTTAACACTACGTAGTATCTTTTCCATCATTGCTTTTTGAATAGGCACGAAATTCAGTTGAAAATACAGTATTATCTATTGGGCCAGCCATAAACTTCCAGAGGGAAGCAAGTTAAGTACAAATATTTGAAATGTAATCAATCATTGACTGACATACGCACGGATTGATTTGAATTACATAACTAAAATATAAAAAAAAATTAAGAACCGTTTTGTCCACGTATCTACCTTGAATAAACTGCTCTTGCCTTCTCTATCTTTGGGACGTTTATATGCTATAGCTTCATCCAGCAAGGCGCGCAACTGTCCGTCGTCCAATGTCCCTACGTGCTTGTTGTTCTGAAATAAACGCAAAAGATTGTATATAACAGCCAACTGCAACAACGTTCACTTACATGCTATAAAATATAATTCTATAAGGCAATAAATAATAACATATTAAAATTCTCGACGGTGACAAAGGAACGAGACATGGTAATGAGACAGATATAATAATGTGCGAAAATAATGTTGATATTTAGCTTATAATTATGTAAATACTCGCAATATAACGAACTAAATAGAGCCATTAGTATATTTATAGAATAAAAAAAAACAATTGAAATGTGCAATGTTAAAATAATAGCTTTTTTCACCGATATTCCAAAGTTGCTCCCAAAGGGGTGCAACAATTTCGAAAGGACTATCACTAGCAAATAGCGGGTTTTAAATTTAGAAAAATAATTAAGATGTAGAATCAGTCCAACCAAAATTGCTAGCAATGCACGTGAGAAAATACTTTAAGTTTGTTCAGCACCAATAATAATTTATATGAAATTAATAAAAGCCGACAGCGCAACGTCTGCCGGGTTCAACTAGGCTTTGGATTTACTCAAATTCGGCAAATGGTACAGAGTGACGATATGTCACTGTATGACATAACACCACGAAACGATTTATCGGTCGTTCTCGTATCGCTGCATACAGTGACACGCCTTAAAATTACAGAGCGAGCGCTAATTGAAGCGGCCGAAACCGATATTGGTTATCAGCGACGATACGAAAAAACGTCAAGGCTGCACGCTCATACCCGCTGTGAGCTGTTTATCTTGCAAAACCGACGGCGATCATGACCCGGCAGTAAGGGTATTATCGACTCTTCTCAATTTTATTATGACATTACTATTAATTGTTACAAGAGTACCAAAAAATCGTACTTTAATTTTAACGGCAAAGATTAGCTATTAAGTTTTAATCGAAGATTGAATAGAACATTTCTGTATATGGAAATGATTTAATGTATTTTTATTAAAGTAAGCTCTGTTGAAAAAACGTACTAAATAGAACAATAATTATTTTGCTAAGTTCCACTTTTTACAATTGCAAATCAAGTTCAGACGAACCCGTAACATCTGAAGATGCGACGTGTAGTGGGAAGCGCGTGGAGATTGTATATTAATCATAGTATTTGCGATTAAACAAAGAGGAAATTAGCAAATTAATTGTTGTTTTATTTAATCATGAAGTTCCACAAGGTATGTTTGAATGAATAAAAATTACAATAAACAAGTTCTCTGGCACGGGGAGCGTTTGCGCTGTTCGCTCAAATAACCTTTGAAAATATTTTGACCACGTGCATCAACTAAAATAATAGCAGTGAACTCAAAATATAACTTTAATTCAAAACAAAATTTAGTTAAATTTTAAATTACTGAATAAAGTATTGTCTAGTTGTATTCGATATGCGCCTGGCAAGACCACAAGGGAAAAATGTTCAATAAACGTTTTGGTAGGAAACGTGTTAACTAAATCTACACAATTTGAGTAATGAATATAAACAGTTTATAATATATACAATGATGGTAGATCCGTTTTTACGTGGAAAGATGACAGCGCCACCAGTTCAATTAAAATAGTACTAATTATTCGCACCAATACAAAAGCACTAGCAATGGAAAAATAAATAGTAATATAAAGGTCTAATCACATGTACGTTTCATTTTTAAAATCAAATAGGATAACTTCTTTATTTGTCGCCTAATTCTATTCTATTGAACAAAGTGTTTTACAAAGAATTTCTTTAATAAAAAGCCGTAAGGATGACATAGAACCATAATATTTACACTAGACAGTTCGTCTCACGTTGTGATTTTTTTCGGTACAATTGCAATCGCTGTGGCGCATTGTACCTGGTTACAGTCCAACGGGTTCTGAATCACAAAAATCAAGGCCACCACAGCCCGCTGAATCGAATCATGGCTTACAAACCTTGTAGACGATTGGTAAGTTTGATTTTTCTAATTTTTTTTTGTATCTACAGTACTAAAGACAAAATAACCAGTGATTAATTACTACTAGTTAGATCAACTAATATTTACTTTGTTACGTGTTAGTTTATTTGTTAATTATTAAAACGGGACTTTTTATTACTTCGTACAATTTGTAAACATGTCGGTTACATCTAAAGTCTATAAAAACGTCTTCTTAATGCAGAACATAATTTTTATAGGACGTGCCAAGGCGGCCTGGGTTGCGTTTATCGGTAAAAGTTTTCAAGATCAGTAAAATAAAAGAAATTATTAAAATAATACAACGCAATTTATTTATCCAAACATTACATTGTGTAACCCCATAACTAAATAAAACAAAAAATTAATAATTCTCCATTTTCGATCGTAAATATTACGACTAAATTATAATGTCATCGCCTTTCATCGGCGCACATGGCATCTCCAGGAGCTGTGCGTAGCACAATTAATGAATTGAAAAAACGTGCAACTGCAAAGATTATCAAATTAATGTTTGGTTTATTGAATAAAAATAATAATTATAATTCATTATATTGTCATAATTCTTACATATTCTTAAGTGGGTTTGATCACTTATGATAGCATAAGTTATTTTTATAATTACACCTTTGACAGTTATATCATTTACTACATTGTGAATTCACATTTTGTTCAACCTCTACGTTTACATTCGATTTTATATTCAAAAAGTTTATTTTATGTAAAATTTTTATTCTTAACTGTTTCTCAAAATACTGTATCTTACTTTTATTTATATACCATTATTTTCACAAAAAAAAATGTTTTCTTGTTATTTTCATAATTAATTTCATAATTAATTTTCTATGTAAACGACCAAATCACGTCAAGTCTACGACTTAAAGCTTACAAGCTATTCAGACCAACATTTGCAACTAGCAATCAACAGTGGGTTTTTTTTTTTTCATTTTCCATTACCAATAAGTGTGGGAGCAAATTTCAATGAGCGGATTAATTAACGGAGTCATGATGTACATATTTTAAAATGTTTATGATAATTTATGCCAAGATAAAAAAACAAGCTGTTCTTCATATTGTTTTTAAAAGTATTTAAACGGCGTATAAAAGTGGTGGCTTATCACACAAGCAGCAAGGTACGTGACAAAACATCAGTCCGCTCCACTATGCCAATATAACGAGAAAGTATGGAATGGTGCCAAAGACAACTCATACACCAGACGTACTGTCTAGTGAATATACGTGATAGTGAAGATACAATAACGTTACATATTAAATACTAGAATGTAACTAGGACTTTAAACGCACGGCTTATATTTTACTTAATCGCACTTCTGTGTCACGTAATCATATAATCAACACCTGTATAACACACACATAAAATGCAATAATTATAGTCATCGACAGCCTATAACAGTCCACTGCTGGACATAGGCCTCGGCAAGTGCACGCCACTGGGCATGATCTAAAATGCAATAGTTATAGTTAATCCAATATTCAATTTGGAGAACAGTTGAAGTACATAATAATTTTAAAATTCTCTGTTTACAAGTTGGCTCTGTACCTGAATGATTAGTTCATCATATATTTAAACATTTTCAAAGTATTCAACAATTTCTTTTTTAATACTTATTTTCTTATCTTGTCTGTTTGGATAAAGTCAGTTTTGTATTTATTCTGGATAAAGCATATTCTCACATTGTTAGACTGAAAGATGCAAGTATAAAATCATATCGTGTGATCAAATTCATTACTCTCGGTGATGTATAGCAACCACGGGAAAACTTTGCATCTGTCGTACATTTGATGTCCGCGTCCAAAGATAATGTGATGCACTTTTTAAGACAAACCATGAAACAATCAACAAAATATTATGAAATTCTATTCAGAATGAAAACGACCACAACACAAATAGCAAACACTATGGTTAAATCTCAAATATACATCTCCGAGTGCAGTTTGAACGACAGACGAATTGTCAAGTGTTCTACAAAAGTATACGAAACAAAGCAGATTGCATGTAGGTCAATACATTCTGCACCCGGTTTAAATGATCTTTATAAATTTAAGGTTGGCGGTTGTAAGGCGAAGTTATCGCCGACGTTACTTTTGTTTTTCACCTCAAGTTATTACCATTTTTGGCACAACGCACTCATTCATGACACGGGTGATTCGTATTCTGGAATATCGAAATAAATTGAGTTTGGGTCCATATAACCAGCTGATCACTTTATTCAATATGAATGTTCACACCATATTTATATTAAAAAGCAAAACCTTCTGTCTATTCAATAAGGCTAATCATTGAAAAGGCGTTTCGTAATACCCCCATCTCAAACTTTACGAGAGATCACTCAATATTCATAAACGCGTTTTAATACACTGATTAAATTCATCTATACGTTTCATACATAAACTATTTCGCCAATTCCTTTTATAAATAAAATTTTAATAATAATGAAGGACATAAATACTTTAAAAAGTCATTTTCTTTTAAATAAAACAGCGATTGCTTAAACAAGAATTTCTGTGCGGAGCTGCAGTAGCTTGTTAGTGAAATATAATAGTAAAATTTCTAATAACATACGTAAACTTACTAGACAACTAGATGTAGCATACACGTTAGGACTCTTGGAGCTAAATTGGTACTCAGATATTCATTCAGCACTAAGCCGGCAGCAGCTTGCCGGCTCAGTCAGCCTCATATTATATTCAACAATTCGAGCTTATGTACATTCTTAAATAAATTTTGATAAGGCGTTTTATAATTTTGAATCTTCCCGAAACACGTAACATTTTAAAGCTAGAGTTTTCAATTTCTATGTCTTATATTCATTAATTTAAGATTTCGTTACGAAATATAAAAAAAAACTTTGTATATAACATATACCTTTATTCCAAACATCTACATAACCGGTAGATGGTGTAAAATCTATGATCAAGTTTGAAATCTAACGCATTGGTGGCTAAGGAATGAGGATTCGATTGAATTTTATGTCGACTGCATTTGAAATACGATAATCAATTAGTAAAAATAAATTAAAATCAAACAAAAAATAAAAGACAAGCGTGAAAGTTCAGTTTTAAGTGCGGTAGACAGTTGCGCTACACGAGTTGAAGAATGATTCAATGAAACTGAGCTTCCGGTGAACTAAAACATTGCGAGAGAACCGACATGTTTCAATAGCTTACGAAGGCAACACATGACATCCGTCAATCAGCACTTGGCCAATGTAAGGATTATGGCCTAAATTCTCGTCTCGAGGGAAGGCTCCAAATTTGTGATACAGGGCCTATTTTTGTACGTATACTTGTAAATACAAGATTTTACGTACGACGAGATTTTCAGCGATACAATTTACGCAATAAATAAAAAATGCTGTAGCCAAAACAAGACAAAATATTGTGAAAATATGTTCATCAACAGGGTAGTGAACACTATGGGAAATTGGAATATCAAAAATGGCCTGGTTTTTGGCGAGTAATAAGATGGAATTTTATATAAAGTATAATGAGTGGAGTTATACAGAGCTCATTGTTACCTAGTAATCTATGCTTCATGACATTAAGGTTAGATTAGGTACCAAATTATCGTTTATATAGACGTTTATTTAACAAATTAATAATTGAAATAGTGCCGAAAACATATTGTACTATATGTCCTAGCACACAGTTTATTGGTACACAGAGCAGATTTAATGCCAAAAAGGCATTTTCTGCATGTCAACCCTGCGAGACAGGAGAAATTGTAGGCAGATGCAAGATAAAATATAAGCTTGAAACATTGTTTATGTAATTCTTACACAAATTGAGAATTGATATTATTTTTACATTACGCAATAAGCAAGGCTTATTGGTAATGAACATTAAATTATACGGATAACATCAGATTAGATATACATAAATACAATTAAACATTGTCTAAGGTAAATAAAATACAATTTCTATCTAAAAATATAACAGGCGTTCAACACAGTTAATTACGAAAGTTCTAGCTGATTTCCTCATAAAAAACTCGAAGTAGGTCATGAGGACAAATGACTGCGAACTAAAATACACATGCAAGCTGCAAGATTAGTGGAGAGATAGGGAGTAAGAATACAGTTGATGTAAAAGTAACAGATTTTATTTAAATATCACCTTGACGATAATAAAAAAATGTCAATTTTCACACATTCGAACTACACCGAAAAAATATATTACAAAGTTTAATAAAAAATTTACTCTTAAGTTTAAATTAAGATACACATATTGACATCGGAAACTCTCTTGATGTAGGAGGCGTGATGCTGAGCGTACTAAATACAGGCTGTTCTTAATGGGTTTATAGGTAGCTTGGTGTTGTGGTAATTCAACATAAAGAGCGTTCGACACTAATCGAACTAAATAATAATTTAAATACTAATTTATGCGATTCTGTTGGCAATTAAATATATGTCATCAAGATTACATCTGCAGAGTGCTCACTATCTGTTTTATAAATATCAAATACTAAGCACCTCTACTGTCATTTGTATCATTTTTTTAAATTTTTGTAGAAAAAGTAAAAGAAGTGGTTTTGCTTGTTTTTCGTAAATCGAAAAATGTACAGCACAATTGTTCGAAAGGAAGGAGAGTGAAGTATACACTTCAGCAAGCATGTACGTGAAATTCTAGGTAAAGTAAGAAAACTAAAAATAGCATGAAATTACGTAGATGTATTATCCCCGGATAAAAAACTTTCACTTTTGTTATAATTATATTAATTAGTATTGTTTTTTTTTTTCTCAATAAAAACCTTATGCTTTAGCCCCTGTTGTGTTTACAAGAGAATTTATTTCCATCTACACCAAAATCAATCAAACAAAATAAAATAAAAAACGAAACAATCTAAGTTTAGTTTTTTAGTTAAACAAGATTAGATAAACGTGAACTATAATCTAAAAACATGTTAAAATATAAAGTTGTACACATGTAACGACAACAAAAGGATATCAGAAGGCGATCAACAATAATTTATAAGAATTCCTTGTGTGACCTTAAGCCTCACAAAAATCTCACCCTCTGATAACATACATTGTATGGCTCGACAGACGTTTTTATCAGATATTTACAAATTTTATTTAGGACCTCACCGGAAGTTGTTTATTGTATCAAAAATGTAGAAGAAATACTTTGCATCAGTCGTATTGATTAATATGTAATACTACATTCAGTAAGTATATACATTTATCACATTTATACTTTTGTTGAAAAATAAGGAATGTTCTAAATTTTTGACCTACAGTCTGCAGCAATAGATAAATTTGTCAAATAGCTAATCTTAAATATAAGCATTAATAAATGTTTTATTTTCATCTCTTAACATACAGTTACTGCTTTTGCAATTTCGCAAATTAAACCGAAAACAGTAAGTGACTTTGTTTAAAAAAAAAAATCACTCCATTGCCAAATGTCCAAACAGCACTAATTTATGAGGCTCAAAACAAACCAGGGCCAACCCAAAACTGTGTCATGCCTTATAATTCAATTACGACCAATACAAACAAATCGATGCCGTCATTACTTCATTAATTCCATTACACAGAGGGCAGTGGCAACCGGCGCGGTAACGTATCTACTGATCGCGCTTCCCACACCACTAACGAAGTGCCGTACCGTAATTAAAGAGAACATGACGTAGCGATAGTCACGTTCCAGTCTGTCTTGTACTGTTGCTTCGTTAAAACAGGACACGGATTGAATTTGTTCACGTTCCATCGCACCTTTGACGTCATTTGCTGTCGGTTCGGCGGGGACGGAAGCTGGGAGCTGCCACAGGTCACGGCCATGCCAAGTCCCGAGGAACGTGCATTGATCGAGCGCCCGTGTCCCTTTTATTGCCTACTTCCATGATATAAGTTTATAAACAAATTAATATAATCGCACCGTTTACCTATACTTTTATTTGGTAACGGGAATTGAATATTTTATTCACCTATTTCATACTTAATGTGTTATAAAATATTAGTTTTTCCTTTATTTAGACAGCTTGCTTTATGGCTATTATTTATATGGTAATCAGAAGTTTAATTCAAAACTGGTTAAAATTGACAATTTTTAAAGAAAGTTTTTGACAATATTAACAGATGAATGAATTCTTTGCAGTGTTAATACGTTGACATCGTAAAAAGATACACAAACAATAAAATATTGAATTAAGTAACAATAATTTGATAATGACATTACTGTTTTTAATCATAAAAAAAGTCATAATTTATAGTTACAACAATAAAGGAAACCACATAACCGATAAAGAAAACACAATAAATATTTATTACTGATAACATTATAACAGTATGTCAATCTGTAACCACTAATTGATGACGAAACGCAAACCTTGACAGATTATTAAGACATTTGGTGATGGTCAATGAAGCGACCTGACGAACAAGATAGTTTTAACTGCAATTAATTAACACATGATATCGATTACACATTATGTTAAGTGACGATGAGGCAGAATATGGTAAAAACGTGTTCACACAGAGTACTTTGGCTCTGATAATATATCGTCAGAATGAATTATGAATAAACGAAGGCGCGAATGGCGGAACGAGTTTCACTGGAGATTTCACGGACTTTTCTCATTTTTGGAGATCTTCACTTGACAAAACAGTAGCTCAGACTGAATAGATTTAACCAAGACTAACTC
>DWQX01007200.1:0-10394 GCA_018245475.1 Pharmacophagus antenor | reverse complement strand
ACCTTTTTTAAAAATACAAATCTTACTTTTGGATGTTGATATTTGTAGACCTAGGTCAATTAGCATACGATAGAGATCTTCGCAAGCGCAGTTGAGATCTTTTACTACAAACTCAACATTACTATGAGAAGAATAAAATACGAAATCATCGGCATATTGAGAAATTTGTACATTTTTAATACTTTTACATATTCCACTCCTAGCAACATTAAACAGAAGTGGTGATAAAGGATCACCCTGAACTAACCCGCGCCCAGTAGTTCTTGTAAAACGCTTCTGGTTAGCTGTAACTTTCAGTATCCGGTGTTTTAAAAACGCCCACAGATATAAACAGAATTTAGAGCCCACCCCTATCCGATCCAGTATCACTAATAAAGATCTTACGTCAACGTTGTTATATGCATTATCTATATCAATAAAACAAGCTAAAGCGCGCTGTTTGAATAGGTGTTAGATAATTTAATGATAATATTAGCGAAAAAATAAGTTCATAATTGTTTCATATAATTCGAATATTCGTAAAAACCTGATTTCTTAGATATATACCATTTTTTCGCGACTCGCTACGTCAATTCTTATTCATGTTTCTGACCCTATAAAACAAGTTAAATAACGCTGATCTACGGTCTCATTGTAACTTAACATCAGGTAGAATTGAGTTCAAATGTCAGCTCATTGCCGTTAGGAAAATGTAATTGCTGTTGAATTATGTTGAAAGAACGAAAGTGTAACATTTGAAGATTTTGAACCCTCATCTAAAGCATTGGTCTTGCTCTTGGTTAAACCCACTCTCGCTAACTCACTAACGCCACTTTGACTTTTTAGCGATATAGGCACTAATGATTTTGTAAATCCTGAAAATTAAATGACATCTATTAACAAATCTTATGTTTTTTTTATGACAAAATACTATGAGAGTGAACTATTTAGAGTTAAAGAAACAAGATTAATCATTATGTTCGTTCTTATCTTTGAGAAATAATAGGATTATTAGTTAATAATGTACGAAAACTGGTTTAATTACAAGAGAAAACTTAAGATAAATTACCAGGAAAGTACAATTGTGTTTAATATGGGCTGATAACCGCTGGGATATAAATATAAATGGAAAACAATATGAAAGGCTATAAAAAATTCCAGAAAAAATAGGCAAGTAGGCAAAAGTTGTCTTTTGGTAAATCTAAATTAACACACTAACCAAACAACAATACAAGTGATCGTTAAATTTAAATACGTTGACAGTTTTGCGAAGCTTAATTTTTTTTGCGCCGAATTCTAATTATTTTTCAATCATTATATGCAATAGCTACCTTCCAAAGAAAGTCTCGTCAAAATCGAACCAGCAGTTTCAAAGATTACCGACAAGTAACATTTTTTTTAATTGCCTTCTCGACATTGCTATAATGTAAACATTCATATACATTAAATAAAATGGGTTTATAATATTACAAACAGACACAAACTATATTTAAATATAAAGTGGCCATTAAAATTTAATTGACTACATACGCGCTTTGACCATGACGTAGGATATTACGTAGTGTTATATAGGTAACGTAAAAAAGGAATAAAATAAAAAGCGTTAAGGATAATTTTGTTGAGACGCTTAAATTATTTGCTATGTTTTATTACTTCGATATCGATGTTTATTACGGGTCAGGCGACTTCCAACATGTTGATCTGTGTTAACGGAACTTGTAGCTAATATGTGGGAATTACCCAATAATTCCCGAAGAAGCGCGCACGTTGTTTTAGTTTAAATAATAAATGTATACACAATTTTTTAATCTCATTTATTTTACAGTTTTTATTGGTAAAGGATATATGTCGGTTTTGTTGTAAATTAACTTATCAAAGATTACTTCTAAATGGTAAAACAGTTATAAATATGTAGGCCGCAATCAATACAGAAAACAAACAACTTTTTCTTCATTTACTTTAGGTTCGTCTAAGATAAAGAAAACATTGTATGTACTTTTAAGTATTTGATTTAATGAAACCGTTTATTAAAACCATAGCTTGTAATGAGATTATTTTAATAACGCAACCACAAAATATATAGATAGAATATATCTTACACAAACATTGTAATGATTATTGCGTATTTCACAGATTTAATAATTTCATGTAATCTTTTTTCCAATACTTTGAACCCAAGATTTGACGGAAGTATATATTGAATAACTATTTAAGTATTAAGTCGTTTAATTTAATATTTATATAAAAGTTTAACAATGAACATTAAAAATTATATAATATGAATGAATATTAATAATTTTTTATCGTCGTTGAACTAAAACTTAACGTTAATTATGATGTTAAATGTCAAAAGGCCGTAGATCTTGAAGTGTGTTCGCCCAGAATATTCTTGCTCTTATGTGTAAGACTGCCGGTACACAGCAATGCTGTAATTGTGGCAAATTGAAATTGAGGGTAGCTAACAGTGGCCCCAGAATCGATCCCGAACTCTCCAAGGGTACACCACTGCGCCAAACACGGACAAAAATTTATTCCTCATCACAGATACAATCTTATAAAAATACACAATATATACATTGTTAATATATAACGGAATATGGATACATAATTGCTTTCCTTTCATTGCATACTGTTCGTTAAAATTCGTAGAAATCTAAAAACTTGTAAATTATACACTCCCGATGCTATTTGAGACCCAATGAAGGCGCGTCGTACCGTGTCGTACCGGCGCGTCGCTCGGGAAGCCCGCGATGCGACTACATAGAGGTAAACGTACATAAAGTCACCGCGGCTGAGTTTACGACGAGTTCCGCCGCGGACAACGACTGGGCCACACGTCTCCTGTGTGTCGGCTTCGTTATTTACCTTCGGCCTGTGGGCATCGAATGCGGAACGTGCCGGAGCCCAAGCGGCAATTGATGCAATCATCTTGTTGAGCGTAAACAAACGGGTGAGTATGAATCTCTTTATGTAACGTCGGCTCTCTGTTAGCCGGCCGGTAAAATCACATTTGCTTGTTTTTTCTTACTTATCAATGACACATAACAACCAAATGTTAATCCGTTCTTGTAAGGAAGCAGTTATCCTGATCTTTATGTGCTAATAGTACTTTACAGTGCCATTATTCCTCATATAGAATATTAAATTTAAATGTTATATATAGAATCTAATACACGCTTTGTTGTAGTACACGCGTAAATTTTTATTATTAACACCAAACTGTCAATATGAGCTTATCGTACCAAGACTAACGGGATTTAACACAAAACATGTTGCGTCACCTACAAATATTCCGAGACATGTGAACTTCCTTTGTTTTTAAACATATATACATTAACATATGTATAGAAGCAGAGGCACATTATGTTATATCTTGTCAACATTGTGGGAAATACTTCGAAAGATTAAAGTAATTTGTAAATATTACTACCACTATACTTTCACGAAAAACAGGTTCTGGAGTCTGGTGCTTTGAAACAAAATCATTTTCAATCCCAATTTATTAATTAATCACTAATTTTGCTGTATTTTTCTTGTCAATGATATGAAATATAAAAAAATTAATTTCTTTTTAAATATTTTATGTTTTAATAACAACAAATCTAATAGTTAAAAATAGTAATTTTATTTTAAGTTTTTGTAATACATCTCACTTGTTTCATATATAATCATGAGGAATGTTTTGATAAATCGCTGGTGTTATCAAAGCCATGTTGGTAGTTATTAATCAACCACAAAGAAGACAATAATTGTTAAAATAAATTTAAACATAAGTAAAGATTTAATCGATAATATGATTTATCGTTGTACTTTTTACGAACTGTGGTATCATTTAATCTCGGTAATTATACGAACTAATGCGACTTGAATGACTAGAAAAAAGGCACGGATTAAGGTAGTAGGACCGAAAATGCGTTGGAAATAAAAAGTCCCTAATTTTATGCGACATTCAGCTACGGAATAAAATGGATATATAATCAAAGATAGAGATAAATATTTTCAATATCAAATCTAGTCTTGCAGATCACCTACGTAGGTCAATATATAAACATATTTTTTTCATTCAAAAACTATAGGCCCTGTCTAACATTTGACCTCGATTTCACAAGAAGTTAAGGGATAATGAGGCCGAAAATGGCAAAGCATGCTCGCCTAGTATACTCAAGCTCCCGTAATATAGCGCCGAAACACAGCAGTGTTCTCACGTTATAGACAGATAGTAAATATTATATGGTTTGGCAAAACCCTGCATCTCCCAACCAAACTCCATTAGTAGGTAACCATTAGTAGACCATTATATATTTCATCTGTTCGAAATTCTATTCAATTATTTTAAAATGAATTATAAAAGGTTTTTAGCGAGAATTTACGACACTAATGCAAACATTGTTCTGTATACAAAATAGATCACAGTCTGAATTTACCATATTTACAAGTATTTTCTTAATTGCTTGATATTACGAATTATAATTGTGTCTTATAGTATGAATAAAATTTTTCTTCAGTGCAGATATTAATTGTTAATATTCATAATGTAGATTTTACGATATAATAATTTAATTCATCTCTTTGCTATATGTACAAGCGAATAAATATTGTCTCAAATACCATGCTATTATTTTTATAGCCATATCATTTATTTATTATGATAAACGAAATGAAGAATATTACATAATATATCTTAGCGGTATAACAATCACGGATTTATGATTCGTATGACACACTGTTTTAAGATAATTATCCATTTTACATATCAATATTTATACAGTTTTTAACAACATTTGTAAAATATAAAAATAAATTAATATTTTTTATGGAAATTCCTAATGCATTTATCTGTTTACATTATTACTAATACAAACTGACAAAGCTGTGTCAAATAAACAAAGAATACATCTGCATTGTAACCTTGAGGCTGTCTAACAATATGCACTCAATTCATTAACTTAATTCAATTGAGATTTCCTGCGTCTTGTTCGATACTAATTCAAGCGAATATACTAAGTGTATTAAGATAACCTGTATGAACTTATTGTATATAATAAACAAATGATATATAAACGGACTTGATTGTAACCATTAAAACGACTTGAAAAGAATCGTAAGCTTTTTTCATCTTTCCGCCTAACTTAAATTTGATGCGGGCATCGTATAATAATTTTTAAATTAGCAATTTAGATTTGTATCCAATATTTATGATGTTATACAATAAAGAATAAATAAATGATGATATCTAACGAAATGAAATTTTTATTTTAAATTGGAACTTAAACTATTTTATGTAGATAGAACATGATGATCTTATAACAATAAGTTTTGATATGGAGGTCAGGAACAGTTTCCCTTGTTATAATAAACTAGTTGTGCTAGATGCATATATAGAGCATATTTATTTCAAAAGCTTGTAATGTCTTTTTAGTACTAGTACAAAAAAAAGAAATTTTTTTGTTGGCATCAAAGCAAGATTCTTCGCTCGATTTGTAAATATTCGTGAGATAAATTCATATCACGATTGAACTTTTTATTATATTTCTTCACAAGTACCTATATCTATTAAGTTGTGATCTATTACTCTTAGATAGTCATAAGTAACAAATATTATATCTCAACCTTAATATGAATCAACTTGATAATTTCAACTTTATAGATTAACTATGACAATACTTTAGCAATGATGATTTTTTCTGAACTCAAACTATAAATTTCAAATTAATATTTAATATACTCAGACTATATTTTATTTTAATTTTATAATAACAGAGATAATTTAAATGAGAAACATAAATATAATATTTAATTTCATTTATCTTTATGCGATAATATCCATACGGCGGAGAGTGAGATCAAGTCACCTTTCAAATTATTATTACTTGATTAATTTCGGTTCAGACATTTAGGAGGTACGATATCACAAACAAACATATAACACTCGTCCTTTTGGCAGTGGTTGAATGTTTGTAAAAAAATCAAGGCAATACGAGTTTGAAAACCTTTGGACTCGCTTTTAGACATGAAGTGTTGGTAACTAATAGATATGTTTGAATAATAAAATTCGTTTCAGCACAATGACGTCACGCCCGGTGCACATGTTAATGTGCCTATCCGCGCTGGTTGCGGCGTTGTACTGCCACGCGCTGCCCACTCAGGACACTTTGGTTATAACAAAGTCAGATAGCGATGTAAGTATACCATTAAACTTTCTATCGTCTAATCGTTAATTGGTATACTGCCTCCGTGGCGCAGTGACGTAGTGGTTTACCGATTGCCTTGTGACACGGAGATACCGAGTTCGATACGGGATCACACGAAATCTGGTTGGTGGTGGGCTTGTTGCGAACCAGCCTTTCTTACTATCACCCTCAATGTCTAGATGCCGCCATAACAAAGTTACTATTTTTTGGCGGCAGTCATACATACAAATACAAATACAAATACAAATATACTTTATTGTGCATTTATCATGGATTTACAAAAAAGGAAGTACATCTGAATTTTCACATTAGGCGGTCTTATCGCTAAGCAGCGATCTCTACCAGACAATCTTTGGGCAGAAATTTAGCAAGTAAATAAAAAGAGTAGGGTGCGCACGAACAGTGAAAAGAAATTAAAATAAAAAGCAATAGAAATAATAATAAAAAAATAGAATGAAATAATATAATATTTAAGAAATTCTACTATATATATACAATGAATAATATACAAATACAATACTTACATGGGAATGTTATAGCCAAAATTAGAGGTGCAGACCATCTTTGACCTGTTTTTTAAACGATTCAGTACATTCACTGCATCGAATAAATAGAGGTAAGGAGTTCCGTAGCTTCACGGCGTATACAGTGAACGATTTTGAGTAGAAAGAAGAAGTGTGAAGGAGTAAAAAGAAAGAAGTTTTTACTAGAACGCAAGGTGAGGTCATGAGTGAGGTATGTAAACTTAAAGCGTTCTTTCAAATAATGTGGAGCATAGTATATTCCATACATTTTGGAGAAAGATTCTAAGCCAGCAGGTTTCACTATCTACGGCCTCAGTATTACTTAACATCATGCGAAATCGAGCATAAAAAATCGACAATAAAAAATGCTGCATTTGATTTTTGTTGGTAATAATATTGTAATACTGAAAATAAAGGACACAAATCAAGTAAATAAAATTAAGTGTCCACACTTAACTTTTTTGGTTGTTTTGTATGTAAATTACATTTTCCACAATTCAATTAATAATTGGACATGGTTATAATTATAAAATCGATTTCTTCAGTAACTGTTTTTTCCTTATTGTTTTTTACATATACGATGATCTATGAAAACTTCTATATCCGAAATCATATTATTATTTGTAAAAATAACATGTTTTTTATTACACTAACTTCAAATGCTACAAACCTCTATTATGTAACTTATTTAACACATTTCGTGCCGACGGGGGCATATACGTCCCACGCTAAAGTTGACTTTAAATTTTTGTCTTTGTATTATCTAAAAAAATATTTTATGCTTAAAATAAGTACATACAATTTTGATTCAAATCATTAAATAAGTTAAATTGTGAACTACTGGATGAAGGGTTGGAAAATTGTTTTTATATCTGCGCCTCACAAGTTCGCTTGAGAAAATTCTTAAAAAAAAAAACAGTAAGTTTTGCGGTATTAATTTAGTTTATCGGCTCGACACACAAGATGTTATGTCACGCTGCTTGAATACTACTAACTCAACGTCCTACAAACCGAAAGGAAATAATGTTTACTAGGCAGTATTTAACAGCAGAAATTGTTGGCACAATGGGACCTGCAAAGCACAAAACTTACCATCGATCCACACTTTTCTCAACACGCTAACACCTGCCCTTAATTTGAAATTGAGCGTGTTCGCTATGAATGCATAGGCTAGTACATGTATGACTGAAGGAACAATGTTGTTATGTTGACAAAAAAGACCTCTGTGTCACTGGGTACTCGAACCTTTAACATCCGTAATCCAATGCAAGAGGAAAACCAATTCGTAGGCAGTGCATTTCTTTGTTATTATACAATATTGTACGAATTCCGTAAAGGCTACAACGTTGGACGCTACGGCGGCTGAGGTGACTACTGAAGAGCCGAACGCGCCCATTAAACTGACAAAAATGGATGTACGTTCTGAGATCAGCATGCGGTACGCGCAAACCGCCGTGGTGGCGCATATCCAGAATCCGGCTAAGCGCGCCCAGGAAGCCACATTCAGGGTACTGCTGCCCGAGACCGCGTTTATTAGCGGATTTGTTATGTAAGTATAATCAAATATTATTAAATTCAATATCTTAAAGAACTTAAATCATTAACATTAATCTTTAAAACGAAAAACTTCGAAAAAAAGTGATATTTTTTTCGAACTGAATAAACATTTTTAATAAAAGTCTCTCGATCAATTTACTTCTCTAACAAAACAAATTTGGTCCAGTCGTAATGAAAATTCTCTATTTAGGTCGGCAATTAAGTTTGGTTTTAACGGTTTTTCTTACCAGACACGAAACCATTAGTGGCATCTTTAGTTCTACAGGTAAGGTAAAAAAGAACGATGACCATAGAATATACTTAGTGCCCATTTTTTTTTAAAGTAACGAGACACTCGCCAATGACGGTTATATAAAAATGTATATAAAATGCATTGCAGCTCCACGCTTGCAATTATCTACAATAATAAAGCGGAGCGCATTATTAGCGACTTTACTTGCTATCACCCTTTAGACCGACCTCTTACCGTTTTACAAATGCTTGCTGAATGTGTAAATTGAGCAAACACTTTACTAATTATAGATCTCTTTTAGGACCCTTGACGGGAAACCTTATAAAGCCTACGTAAAGGAAAAAGAAGAAGCCAAGAATATCTACAATCAAGCGGTCTCTCAAGGTTTCGGAGCCGCTCATGTTGCCGCAAAGTATGTTTTCACATTTAATGAAATATACTGAACATGCGTATAATTTCTGTTTAAATAACAACTGTATGCACTCTTTACGTTTTGCTTTAATATTAAAATACAATTTAGTCAACTTAGTAACCTGAATTACTTCATCTATGAATGTCTAGGGGATTCATCGTGCTTTAATATATGTAATATGTTCTTAAAAACATAATACTTTTAGATTAACGTTAAATTATATTTATACAATCAACTTGAGTTATCGTGAAATGATTGAAATTCATTTAAAATATACGATAAGCACAACTCGTTCATTTCAAAGTCATTCGTTTGCGAAATACATAATCGAATATATAAATATAATGTTTTTATTATGTACAGGGCCCGCGATTCGAATATATTCACAGTTTCGGTAAACGTCGAGCCTAAAACGAAGGCGGTGTTCAACTTAACGTACGAGGAGCTGCTGTCGCGGCGTAACGGCGTCTACAACCACGCAATCAACCTCCACCCCGGCGGTCTGGTGCCGAAACTCACCGTCACCGTTCACATCAGGGAGAATCAGGGCATCACCGTACTGAGGGTCCCCGAGGTCCGTACGGGCAACGAGATCGACGCCACCGACGAAGATGCCCGTGAGTGCACTTTGCATTACAGCAACATAATCAAAAAACGAATAGTTCACATTCAGTAGTGTGATCACTTTAGTCACGTTTCACACTCGTTCTCACAGCTCCTTGTCAGTCTCTGGCTTGTTTTAATAAATTAATTAACTTGTGCATTCCAAATACACAGCCCCGAGTCCGATGAAATTATAAAAGTCGTCAATAAGACATAGCAGTGACTAATATCTTTCGAATTTAGTTGCGGTTGTGTTTTTGCACGTGCACATTGATGTCTAACTAGATCTGCAAAACGTATTAGTAGTAGTTATTACCACCAGTACAGAGCCGTAGATGGGGATACTAAAATTATTCGATCTACGCAAAAAAGTTTACTGTGTTTTACAATCTTAAAAACACAGAAGCATTTAACTACGAAAATGAGGCCATTATAAAATAATCATAAAAAACTTAAGGTATTTAATATCTCAGTACTATACTAATTCAATTAATATCGGTGATACCAAATCAGTTACAAGAAACACTATTATTTCGATTTATTTAACAATGTATAATTTAAATGTTTTTGTTATGAGCAAACGCTTATCATCTATTCTATCGCTCATCCCAACTTTTAGTTGTTTTTATAAACATAAAAAAAGAGTCGAAGTAGCGAATCGATTATTAGTTGTAGCAATACAGATAAGATGGCAATTAATGTTTTATACATAGCTTTTTATAGCAAACGTTTTGAACATTGAAATGTCAAAGGTGGATAATTTTTAATAATTAATTCTGAGTATTTTTCTCTATATCTTTCTTTGAAAAATAGATAAACGGAGATAGCTCGCGAATCACCGGATTCGCGAGCCAGTTTCGATGAAGCTGTAATAGTCGTCAATAAGACTAACAGCG
>DWQX01007199.1:0-10397 GCA_018245475.1 Pharmacophagus antenor | reverse complement strand
ATATTTTTAAATAAATATTAACAACCAGACGCAGAACAAACACAAGTTCATCACATAAATGTTTGTCCTGAGCAGGAAACGAACCCGCGACCCCTGCTGTAAGAGGCAGAGTTACTACAATTACACCAGTGGACTAGTTTATTGATAAACACTTGCAACGTGTTTTATAATTCGATAAAATTAAAAATGTATACACAATCTCACTCACTTTCAGACTTCGTACATTGATAAGGGTCGTAAACCGGCGGACGGAAGATTTTTGGCTTTCGATCACCTCACATTCTGGGTGTCTAATGCTAAACAGGTATGTACCTAGAATTTCTTCATCTGTTTAACGTTTAACAAAAAATTTACGTTGTGTATAGACCAAAAGTCGAAAATGGGTGACAATGATTGATAATATTTATATTTTAAGAAACAGTCTCAAAACTTCTGATATATAAGGCCGTAGAAGATGAAGCGTGCTCGCTCTAAATACTTTTCCTTATTGCTAATGGGCCAACACTTGACCTCGATTTCATCTGATGTTAAGTGACAATGAGGCCGTAGATGGTAGGTAGACCGTGTTCACCCAAAATACATCTGGGTCTCACATGTATGACTACTGGAACAAGGCAGTGCTGTTATTGCGGCAGATTGAAATCGAAAGTGGTGGGTGACCAGACGAGTTCAAAAAACCGTACCGCCATTCGGATTCTACTACTTCTGTGGCCCGGGAATCGAAGCCGGGACCTCCTTGTACGCGAGTAAACCACTGCGTCACGAAGGCAGTCAAACTTCTAAAACTCACTAATGTGTTACAGTCTCAACATAGCAATGTTTTGTATGTGTGAACATGCAAAGTTTTTATTAATATTTAGTAACTTATATGGTTATCATAAATCAAAAATACATACATAATGACAGGCACGTAAATATTTTGATATCTAGAGCTTTTCTAACACTTTTACATAGATAAAATTGAAATTTCTGAATGATCCACTGAACGCACTAAAAACTCTGTCCAAGAGACACAAAATTTTGAGCAAGTGTTCTTAATGATATATAGGTAACCGCTAAGAATGGTTTTATTTAAATTCCATCCCTAAGAAGGAGACAGGGAAGGTACAAATTTGTCATCCTAGTCGAGGGACTCAAAAATTAGTACACATACTGGTGAGTTTTTAGACTTGATATGAAATAAAAATATTACCACGCCTAGAAAAGCGGGCGGGTAGCAGCCAGTGTAAATATAAAAAGCAACGGCATTATAACGTAATATAATTAAAATGTAAAAACTTGTAATAATCAAAACATTAATAAATTTCAGCCTTTTCTTAATCATAAATATTACACGAAAAAAAATTTTTTTGATCTGTTCCAATTACAAATCTTTTTGAATATTACAACATTTCATGTCTACTTTATCTTTCATTATAATTTTTTTCTAATTATCTACTAAATACCGTTATACAAAACGAACAAGACACGCTGTACGCCAATACGTTAATTTATATTTTTCTGCCGCATACTATTTAACGAGTGATAACGAAAATTAAAAGCCGGTTCACACAGTTGAAAATAGCTCACGATTGACATTTCGGTCTACTGTAATCCTGTTCTAGGCGGCCAGCTACTACGTCACTAGGTTTGGCTTTGAGCCGATCGCGTACAAAGGACTGGAGACCGGGTCGAGAATGATCTCTTCGCACGTGGTCAAGATGAACAAGGTCTGTTGTTTGTTGTTAGTCGTATAAATTAACATAAAGAGTAAATTTAATGTCTACAAAATATGTAGTATAGGAGATCCCACTTATTACGATGCCTATATCTCCCTGAATACTGGATACTTGTGGGGTTTTCTTTGCAGCGAAAATACAATGATTGTCAATATATGTATATATATATATATATATATATATTGTCAATGACATATCTTAAAAATTGTTTTCTATTCAGAAGAAATGAACGCATTTCAAACAATAGCTAATATCTTTAGAAGAAAAACATCACTAATATTTCTTTGAGGCCAATAAACATCCATGTTTCGCAGAAAATAATGACCAGTTTTATTCGTTATAGGTTCATGAAGAAGAAGTCATAGGATTCGGCATATCGAGTAACGGAAAATTCATAATGTCTTGTTCATCTAAAACGGACATGATTATATGGGATCTGAAAGGGCAACAACTAGACAGATTGGACACATATTTGATGAGCACGTATACGGCAAAGATATCACCCTGCGGCCGCTTCGTGGTCGCCACAGGTTTCTCGCCAGATGTGAAGGTGATGGAGGTTTGTTTCACAAAGACAGGCGAGTTCAAACAAGTAACAAAGGCATATGAACTTACCGGCCACACGTCCGGAATATATGACGTGGCGTTCGACGTCGACACCTCACATATTGCCACGATATCCAAGGACGGCACGTGGAAGCTATATCACACAAAGAGTGAGTATGGAATCGTTAATGCGTATATAACTGTTATCTTTGTGCCACTAAACGAACTGCGCCATTCGCTAACAAAACGTTACGTGTTGTATCTGTTTAAGTTTTTGCAGACTCGTCATGCGGTTATGTCTTGTACGTAACGCGTGCAATATGTGTCTCTACATGGTCATTAGTTATTTGGAAATATTTGACCTCATTTACTTTGTTTCATAAAGAAATGACATCAGAGACCTAATTTACATTAGTATTCATGATTAGTAAAAAGTAACGCAAACGATCTTCAATATGATTTAAGCTAAGTAAAGATTTATTTATTCAAAAAATTTAATTAATATAACTAAGATTATGTTTGATTTTTCTATAGTTTGTATAATAGTTTGCTTCTTTGCCAACAAAACCGTAAATGGAAATTCGTCGTTTTCCGTCTACGATACAATGGAAAATGTTATAAGAAAACTGATGACAATGAATAGTAATATTTTTCCTTAGATATTAAACATATGTAATGGAATAACCGGTAATAAATTAATGTTACGGGATATATGTTTTCGAAGTAACAGGAAAATTTGTAGGCGCCATAACCTACATTACTACTTGGTACTTGTATGTAGAGCGTCCGCGGCTTGGGTCAGTCCCGCGCACTTTTTACGTCGTTCTGACGTAAGGTCTTGTATCTACAGCTCTGTTCCATCATGTGACGCATCGCTAAGCGTGCGACTCCTTGCAAAATATTAACTATTTGTTTGGTGTTACTATGGCTAAGAGGGTTTTCTTTATTAATTACTTTGTATATGTGTGTTACAAACTCATAAATAATACAACTAGTTTCTACTACACTTAAAATGTTGATAAAAAAAAATGGCAGGTCTTCTGATCGCTTCAATACAAAATAATTATCATTTTATAATATATGAGACTGTAAGGTACACCACATGTTCTTATTAGGGCATTATCTGAAATAGGTGATTTACTTTTTGTAAGCAAAAAGTATTGACACTAGATTTACTGACACATTTTTATAGTTTTACTTTTCGCGTCTGTATTAGTTTTGTGCATTATTGAATTCACGTTGTTCCTGTTTCGCAATAAAATATATAGAACAATGTTGCCAGAGGCGGTATAAAAAAATTAAAATATCAAACGCATATCAGTATACGTAACTTCTTATATACAGCCGTCCAGTCAAACTGACCGGTGCGGTAAATCTAGTGTATATAAAAGTTAGGTTATTCGAGTTTTACTATTCAATGGATACATAAATTTATTTCTAAATATCTTACACTTCGGCTAAATCGTATAAATCTTCTTATATCGTATTCAAATTTATAACCGTACTTTCAGATCATAGTTTCCTATTTCATTAATTACATAACTACAATAATAACATTGTTTACATGTAAAACAAAACCGAAGAGTTGAATTACGAATGACGACATGCGCTCATGTTGTTGTCATGGATCTCTAATTACGCTAGAAAATTGTTTCTCGTCGTTAACTATTTCTTGCTATTTAGCACAGCGAATAATTTTCGCTAAAATATTGAATTACTGTAACATATATAATAATAATGATTAGATTTCATCATTGTTATTGTATATTTAACATTGATCTTACATTCATCTATCAATAATCTTGTTACGACAATTTTTCAAAATACTTATTCCATGTTGGCGGCTAACAAATCAGCATAATGTAGATAGATACAATTTTTCGAGAATATTTATGCATAATTTGCGGGTAATACCATCTTATTAGGTTACTTCCTTAGAAGTTTTGAAAGGCATTAACCTTATTTAAAGTAACTAGTTTCAAAATTACAAATATTTCAACTATTGTATTATTGATAAACAGCTAATGAGGTTTAATACGTAGTTAGAAGGCTGTGTGCTATTTCCACGAATACGTAAGCATTTATAATCTCAATATTAAATTAAATTAAAACGTAAGCAATCCACACCTGGTAGTTTTTTTATCTCTTTGTGTTATTGTAGAAAATTTATTAAGTAAACATTTGCGTCAATGATTCGAACGTTACGCTATGTTATGGTAGCATTTGTTTATGTCATTGATAGTTGTCACGTTTGTCGAGTGAATCATTCGTTATAAACATATTTTGAATCAATAAATGCGTGGTATCATTGTGGGTTTCATCGGCATTTGAAATTCTTGGAATAATGAATACATTTCAAATGAAATAATTCAGATTAATACCAGTGTTTCTTTACCGGTTCTTGTAAATATTTTATTTTAATTGTCATTGAAATAATTACGAAAAAAATGTATATTTAGTAGGTACAAAAATAAATGCTTATCCTATAAATATAATTTGCAACCACGAAATGAATATGTGTATAGACATATATTGATTTGTTAAAAATGGTAGTATAAACTAACATATATATTAGGAACCCAAGAACACGATTTATTTACTTATATTTGATTTTTAATCGAGCATTTACGGAAATAATTACTATTAAAAAGAAATGATCTTCATTTATAAGCAACAATCACAACATTGTCTAACGAGTAATATTGTACTTTGCGTTAAATTTAAATATTCTCGATGATGAATTTTAATCTTTACAAAGAATTGGTAAAGAAATAAAGTACTTAAAATACTTATGCTCATTAATATAACTCGAAAAAATGGAATGAAGACATAGTCATGACGATGTGCTAATAGTCAACTAAAGCAAATAGGTTTTCATTACTACAGTGAAAGTTAACACGTTCTCTGCCAAGATGTTTTTGCCTAAATTGACGTACAGACCATTTGATATTATGACAATAGATTGGCATATAAAATTGTTATTTGTGAAATTGTGGTAACTAGGAAATTTGTTAATACAATAAAATTTGTTAAAAAGTGTATGTCTTCAGCGTTTTAAGCGTATCTATTTGCGTATACCGTTTATGGTTCACATGGTATGGTGGTCAAGTTAAACGTGTACCACAAATGATACATGTGGCATGGAATGTGTTAACTTTTTGTAATGTACATTTGCTGTTTATTATATTTGCCAATTAGACCGTCTTATATTCCCACTAAGACAGGGTAAAGTCCAAAGCGCTTTGTAAGATACCTATAAAATTATGTTGATAAAAAACTACTCAGACATTATAAGCAGTTTGGTGTACTGTTTTAAATCACTTTGAAACGCGCACTCAGCCTGTAAATGCTCCAAATTTACCTACCTATAAATCATAATTTTTGTATTTTGTATAACATAGTATCTATCAATATATCACTATCTCTGATAAATTGATAGACGTGGGGATGGATGCCGAGGTGCAAATTATTCTTAATTATTTGTGTTAACTTCTTTTATAGGCAATGGGCTATCACTTGAACTTTATTCCACGTGATGTTAAGTGATAATTAAGCCGGTAATAGTAAAGCACACTCGTCCACAATAGTCTGGCTGTCACAAACTTTTGAAAAGGATGAATCGTGCGATAGAGTCGAATAGAAATTATATGTTGACACTAAATCCATTTATATGCGGTATTCTATTGGCAATGCGCATTCATTTCATATTATGGCGGAATTGACGCCCGTTCCGAAGTACACATAACTTCTAGTGTGTATTACAAAAAGCTTATATTAGGATTTTCCTTTTGACAATTTTTAAAACTATTACTCTTAATGTGTATTGATTTCTTTGTAGAAATTATTATTAATAATCTATCAATAGCATCATCTTCATCAACAGCACGGCACAGTTCATATACGTGGGACGCTCAGAAAACTTTGCGACACTAAAAAAAAATGTTCTATAGGTATTTTTATTACATCTTCAAAGTACTCTCCACCAGCTTCTATGCAAAGTTTCATGTGTCTGAACCAGTTTTCGAAACACTTCCAGTCCGCCGCAGACACTTCGTTTACAGCGTGCTCGAACGCTAAGAGCTCATCATCCGGCGACGAAAATTGTATCCCTTTGAGTTGATTTTTTATTTTGGGAATAAGAAGTCAACCGGTGCTAGATCAGGGCTGCAAGGAGTTTGGCCTGTGTGCTGTCTAGGAAGTCCCTTGTTTTGATTGCGGTGTGGGCAGGCGCATTGTCATGGTGGAGCAATAGCGCGCGGAGCCCTTTGTTTGGTCGCTTGTTGCTCACAACAGAAAACTTCTGCCAAGCATTTGGTAGTATACCATTGCGCGTTAATGCTTGGTTTCGTAAAGGAATTGACGCCAAGTTGCCAATCAAATTGAAAAAGCTCGCGATCAAAATCTTTCCTCCGCTTCTAGGTCGCTTTACTTTGGTAGCCGTTGATTCGTTTTGAAACACCCAAACTGTCGCCTGGCGCTTAGTTTCTACATCGTATTGATTAATCCAGAATTCATCATCTGTAACGATGTCGTAAACACGCCGAGACCAGCCTTGCTTGCTTCTGAACATCACAGCCTTCCACCAATCCACCCTTGCTTGCTTCTGAACATCGGTGAGGTTGTGCGGCACCCAGCGTGAAACTATCCTCTGCACTCGAAGATGCATGTGTAGAGTCTCGCGAAGGCTTGCTGATCTAATCTGCAGTATATGCTGAATATCTTAGTATGTAACTCGTCTATTGTCATGAATCAAATTTTTCACTACTAGCACGTTTTCTTCTGTAACAGCCGTCAAAGGGCGACCACTTCATTCTTCATCCCCCAAAGTTAGTCGACCGCACTTAAATTCTTAAGTTGCCTTAGAAAGGCCTTCATCCATGATTGCCATTTAAAATCTATCGTACGATTCGTCCGGTTTCAGGCGACACTTAAAATCGTAAAAAAATCATAGCGCGAAAATGTTCTCCACGTAAATCCATTTTTCAATAACACACGATAATTTTAATTAGCTCGCAAAAAATGTAGAAGGAAGTTTTGAATTTGGAACGTACCTATTTTTACTTATAAGTAATCATATTTTTAAATAAGTAATAACTGGCCAGTGTGACATACATAAAAACTTTCTCGCAATACTTTATGAGTGACCTGGTATATTTATGATTTATAATTGTACCGATTATCAAGTTGATATCTTTCAGGTTCTTTTCAAAGTTTACTATTCGACATCGTAAACAACCGAAAGTCTATTCTGTACTTTGTAATAAAGGTAGCTTTTAAAGAATTATTTCATTATGCGACATGAGTATCAGACGACATATCTATATGAAGATGGTATTGATGGTATCGTAGTTATTAGTAATTTTGTATAAAAATTCAGTCTTCAATGTAAGTTTATTTTTCACTTTACTAATATGAAAGTAGGTATTTAAAACCTTTCCTAAGTAACCGCTAAAACTTAGTTTTTAACACTCGACCCTAATATATCTTGATGATGATGAGGTTAAGTCTTATTTTAACTATTTTGATTACAACATTGCAATCTCATTATTCCACCAGTCGAGTACAGCCGCGGCGAGTCGCCACACGTGTTGGAGACGGGCACGTACACGCAGTGCGCGCGCCCGCCCTGCGTTGCGCTATCGCCCAACGCCGAGGTTCTCGCAGTATCCGTCGACGGTTCCGTGGAGTTCTATGACACGTACACTGGTAGCCTGTACGATACAGTCGAAAATATTTGCTCAGGTAAACGTTGAATACACAACTCACATAAAAGTGTACATTTACGTTTTTAAATGGTCATAAATTTTTTGTTTGGTTTTTGTAGTTATTATAAAACTAGATTTATTTAGAGGTTTGTCATTTGGGTAATATAATGTTAGTTTAAAAGTGTACTAAAGTGTCCCAATTTTCTCTTTCGTCGTTTATGGCAACATTGTTTTGTTTTTTTTTTTTTATAGAAAGCAAATGTACCTACCACGATTTAAAAAAAGAGAACTATGAAAAAATGTGGATAAATCTATTGTTATCGCAATTTTAAGAGTTACTCTAGAATTGATACTGTCTTATATAAGTACAGATATATTCAAATGAAGTAACATAGTATGACAGCATAATAACTAAAAAATTATACGAAGACGCACTTGATATTTATGAGAAACAGGAGCAAACCACCAACCGTCACCTTCCACATTGAATATTTAGATTATAGAAGCTCTCCGAACAATTGTGTTGTATGTTCGTATAATAAAGTGCCTGTTATTCGATCGCTTTGTAGTCTCGGGGCCGCTGTAAGTTTGAATTATTGAACGCGGACGTCCAAGGGAACCATCGATCGTTTGCATTCTCAATCGGCTCACGTAAGCGGCGTGCGACGGCGTTGTACAAACATGCTCTGTTACAGGCTCAATAAACTACATATGCTTTGACGCCAGCGGGAATTATTTGTTTGTATGCGGCGACCGCGCGGTGCGGATACTGCACAATGTGTGCGGTTATCAGACCACCATAGCGAGCTGCCTGCGACTGTTGGCTGCTAAACAAACCTCGGCCACTGTGGAACGACTCCATAAAACAATAGAGAATTGTAAAGAAACGCTGGCGACCTTTGGAAAGCAAGCTTAATTATTAAACAAAAAGATTATTAAGTCAATTGCATTTACTATTTATATCTGTAATACTATGTGAAATCTTCTCATTATTTTCCAAAGATGTCCAGTGATATCTATATTGATATTAAATTGCATGAATGTCACGTAAACATAAGGGTATATGCGATACAATGAAAGTGTACAATGTATTTTGGATATCATATTAAAATTTGCTTATCTTTTATGAATTACGTCTTATGATGAAAACATTCTTAATTTAAACAGTAAGAACATAACAGAAAATTATAAAATTAAGACTTTTACGTGAAATAATATTTTCAATTAACCAGTGTTTTTGACTACTATATCCGTCGTTGACCACATCAGCAGATCTGTTAATATTAACAGGATATATAAAAGATGTTAATGTTGCTAAGTTACATGATTTTTTTCACTGTAGTGAGTTATTCAAAGGTTGGTCGTTGATATGTTTTTTATAATTTATATTATTAAGATTAAAGAATAGAAAATTTGTAATTTTTCACTACATAGTTAACTGGTTAATGCATCCAATTACTCAAATGGTCTCATAATTTAGCTAAATATTTCTAAAAAAAGTTATGCGGTGTCAACCAACTGATTGTTGCAATAAGAATTGATCGTGTGAAATATATTTTTTAATCTTGTACCTATCACTAACTGGTGTCGTCTCTGTCTATACAGGTATTGTTTTTAATAACTATCATAGATATAACCGTTATTAGCTACATAAAACGTAATGTAGGTCTGTATTTTTTGGATTACAGTTTTAAAGTGTGGTTACTAAATTATAAAATGATCTTTAATATATTTAAGAGTCAATAAAGTGGAAAATAGAAATGCCACATTCCTTCTAACGGTTCCTAACGAATTTATTGTCAGTCGTATGTCACTTGTATTAAGACTTGTTTTGTTAAATACCCGATTTAAATTGCTATATTATAATGCTTATTTAAAAATATTTTGTTGTAATAACAATTATTGGTAAGAATGCGTGGATATGATAAAAAAATCATATCTATTCTCCTGTGAATATTTATTATGTTATTATAATTTCCTTTTATATATTCATAAAATATCTTTGTTTTATTTATCCTCAATCATCCTAAATTAAAGCATTTATTTGAGAAATTCCACAAAACTAAGAAACCCTGAATTGTATGTAATGTAATGCTGCAAATGAAAGTAATCGTAATCGGTCTAAGAATTGTGGACGTAAAAATTACATTTGTGTTTAAAATAGTTATTATTATTATATTAAAAACACGTAAAATATATTTATTTGTGAAAATATTAAAATACATTTGTAGCGTTGAAATGTTTGTGCGGCGTTTTGAAGTCCGAATGTCATGACTGGAAATTCGTAGAGCCCAAATGGAGTAGTAATCGCTGTTTTGGATATGTCTGCTTCGAAAACTGATATTTGGTTGTCGGCCTTTATCAAATCTATGTGGGAGAATATACTGCCCGTCAGCTGATGGGTAAAATCCTGCAAATACTTGACCGG
>DWQX01007198.1:0-10398 GCA_018245475.1 Pharmacophagus antenor | reverse complement strand
TTATTATATATACCTAATAATAATTAATGTTGCACTACCTACCATCCACCACGTAAATTTACTGCGATACTAGCATTGTTGTATTCTGGCAGTCATACATGAGAGCTAGAACTACTTTGAGAGAATACTCCTCACTAACTGCAGCTTCATTGTCAATTAAAATCAAGTGACATTTAGATAAAATTTTATCCCATAATCGATAAAGGGGTTGTTTTTCAGAATCTATGTATTATCGACAATAAAATAGGAAAAATAAAAACAATGATACTATAATGGTCCGGACATATTCCAGAAACTGTTCCATATAGAGCATCGTACTTTCGTACTGATTGTACTGATAAGTGTTACATAAGAAAAGGCTACCGAGAATTAATATAAAAATACTTCCATGCAAAATAACTACCAGACGTAACGAATTTGTTATTTCGTTCAACGCGCACGATCTCAATAATCCGATCGATTTCAACGCGGGAGAGCTTCTAGCGGATGCGCGGGTGACTGTGTTTGTTTAACATACAATAATATAATCAATAACCACGGAGATTAAAAATTATTTATATAGGGAGTAAGAATTCTAAACAGTTGTTTTCTTTATCCATAAAGATAGCGTAAGTTGACCACTTTTCGATTATCAATTCTAAGACTCAGATTCTTTATTTCCTAGCCTGATAAGCTGTTATTCTTGATACACGATAATTTCAATACAATATTTTTCTTTGCGAGAAATTAAAGCTCAGATGAAATCGAATACACGCTTCTTCGTATTGTATTGAGCGTAATCCCATTGCACTTACTATTGAACTATTATAGCTTTTTATCGGCAATGAACTAATACTTGAACCCAATTGACACTTGATGTTAAGTGACAAGTAAGCCATAGATGATGAGCCTACTTGCTCAGAATGCTATTGACTCACATCATGTCACAAGTAAATCATTGTGTCACGGAAAGCAGTTTTATTGCGAATTTTCATTACTTACAACCGAGTTACTATGGCTACATTATTATCTACAAGATGTTTTATTAATGACAACCGATCATCTTGAATATATAGTCGATTCAACTATAAGCATAAAATAAACATTACACATCATTCTCTAACTTTTTCTTTTGTTATCGTCCGAAAAAAATTATGTCATAATAAAAACACATGTCATTTGTGGGAAATATTTTTTGTTTCGTTTGTCACAACAATTTTGTATCATAGGTCGATGATGGCGTGAAGTTTTGAAATGTAGAAGGCACAAAGGTGTTCGGGGAAGGAGTGTTCGGGTGGAGTATTGACAGGCCACGAGGACAATGGACGCAAACTGTCCTGTGGTGATTATTTTTAGAGGTGGTATTTGTTTAAATGACATCATACGTTTTTAATATTTTGGACTGTCGTCGATTGACATTTGGAAGTAAAAGAAGGTATGTTTTATTACCAGTGATATTTAAATTGATATCTATATTATCATAGTTATTACAAATAAATCAAACATTAAAGTGTGCAAACTAACCACTAATTGAATTACTGTACGAGTAATGCAAGACATGAAATATTTTTTTAGACTTAATCACAATGTTCACAGTTAAAAAATATCAACCTGAGGTGACATCATCAGAAACAGGAAGATATTATAGAAAATATATAAAATAATATGTAAAAGAAGAAATGGAGTACTCACTTTTTATAAATAATTTGCTTTTTTTAACCGAGATAGTGAATAATGTTTGCTTAAAATTAAATGCTCGAACTTGACACACTGATCTGAATAATACAATCTGTTAACAATTTTTACCTACTACGAGTACTATGCAACTTAAATTCTATATACTACTACTGTTTAAACAGAAATCAAACACACATTTACTCAATAAGACTATCCTTACTACACAACAATCTATGAAAACAAATATATATGCCATTTAAATATTTGTTCATCTATTCGATTGAATTACGCGGGCATCGCAACAGCTGCACATTTGTTTTGAATGTTTACTTTCCCAGCAGTGTTATTGTAGGCAAATTCCAATAAAAATCCAGGCACCGAGTAAATCGATCCATCGACGGCTAGTCACAACAAACAAAGTATGCGGCAAACATGGCAAACATTTGTTGTTTCCTGCTCGATAATTTCATGAGGCACGTTCACTTGAATATTACGTAAACAAAGTTCAAAAAACTCAGCGGTGGACAATATCGGTAGCTCATTAATGGACGAAAGTTTTGACCAAATATTTGAACATTCCAGCACAATCGGTATTACGGGGCTTTGCTCACAGCGCACAAAGACTGGTAGTTGATATAACAGTGCATTTATTTATCGTTGGACGAAACAGAGGAGCTCATTAGAAACACATCGGCCAACATATGTAAATAAATACGCGCTGAGACCTCTCGCCCAAACATCTTCAGTGGCCTGTGCTTATGTGCCATCGTTCGATTCGGACATGTGAAATAAAAAACGATTTCTTGCATTATATACAAATAAACAGAAAAAAGATGTTTAACCTAGCGGCTACTTATCTTTTAAGTTTTTCATCTTAAATATTATTCTCTAGGTATACATTACTAAAAATCTAACTATGTCATATGCTTTATGCTTACTAATCCGATAGAGTACAGCGACTTTGTTCTATGGATCTACGACTTTGACCTTATTAACAGACCGATAATAGTAGTTATAAAAAATTAATCAATTGCTATTATATAACTAGATAATTGAATCATCTTCATCATTAGATTCGCAAACAGAATTTAGCCAATAATGTACGCCATGTTGTCTTTATGTTGCATGCCTTATTAACTTCTTCCGAAAACTCTAATTATTTTATCCAGGGCAGTTTTTACCCTGACGTCCGTTCGTTCGATAGTCAAGAGATTGCTGACGGAAAACTTAGAAGAGCAATGACAACAAGGCAGGGATCGTCTCAGGTTACAAGTCTTATACAACGCAAACAGGCCAGCGATACTTGCATTATGATAACCCACACTTCTTATTTCGGATCAGTTAGAAAGAAAAGAAATCAACAATGTTATGTTACTGCGTCTATCATAGAAGAATTTACGTGCATTGAAAACTAGCCGACAATGCGCTTCGTTTGGCGTACTTTAATTTTTCAACTCCTATTATTAGATCACATTATCCCTCTAATTATTCATATATCCTGTGTCAATTTTTAATAGATAATAAAATAATTTTTAATCATCCACACAAATTCAATTTTTTTTTCTAATTTTGAGTGGACGACGCTTGATGTTAATAGTTTCGTGAATTATTACCACATTAATTAAAATATAGAATCAATTTAATTTTTTAAGACACAAAATATCTTTTATGTGATATTTACAAATAAATAAATAGAAAGCTAACAAGTAGTAACAAACAAAAAAAATAGTCCAATGCCATACTTGTATACTGAAAGGAAAACGTAGAATTATAAGGAAATTCGCTTTCTATTTCGCCACTTGATATTGTGATTTTGCCATATGTATCGAACTAAGTAAAAGTAACTTAAATAAAACAAAAAATCTTTACATTATTTCATTGTTTTATTTCATGTAATCAGTCGACGTCCATAACGAAAAAAAATTAAATGGAAAAGAAAATAAAAAGAAATGAAATGAATATGGTACCTTATATAATAATATATAAAAGTAATATTTAGTACAATCACCTTTTAAACCAAAAAAAAAACTTGATCAAAAACCACAGATTGACGTGTTAAATTTATAACATCCCTTTTTTTAATGGGCCGTTTAAAACAATACATTCACATAATATGATTTAGTACATTTTTTTTAATCAGCGTTGTAAATATCTCTGTAACTTGTTGACCTAACTAAATAACAGTAATCAAACTCAAACGTATTTCAATCATTTGACCGGAAAGTAGGGTAACCACATATACAATACGTCTTACGGAGACTGATCAACGTGTGAAAAAAAAACAATTTAAAAAAAAACATTTATAAGAGATGATCGATTGGTAATTATTAATAAAACTTTTACAAAAAAATTGGACTGCAAATGAATAGAAATATATAAAATATATAATAATAATACATCTACAAAAATCAATAAGTGCACAATCTTTCTTACCGGCCTGTGGTTTGTGATTGAGACACGACACCTTCGTACAATCTACATTTACTAAACCCTATATTACAAGCACTTAGAACTTAATAGATATGTATTTCATATTTCAATTATAAATTACTACATTCCGTTAATTTTAGATAAGTACTTTTAAGCATAAAAATTAGAATTTAAATAATATTTTTAGATTTTTAAAAATTTTCGTAAGCATATGTATAACATATGATTCTACACGTTTGTTGATGTCTTTTTGATATTTTTGTTTTTAATATATATTAAATAATATTTTACTGCACAAAATAAATAAAAACCATACTAAAAGTCCCACTGCTCTGTTACTATTTCAAATCTTTCTTAGTCAAGCAGGTAGACATTTGAATGCATTTTCTCCAGCAATTCGTCAGGTTCAGGCTATTACAATATTCAAGAAGCGCGTTAAAAAGAAATATCATTTATTGCTGTAGACTTTATTTATTTTTTGTACTTTATACCACATTAGCTGTGCCTGCAGCTTCGCCCACGTGTTACTAACATTTTAAACTTTCCTGTGGCTTATACGAACATTTAAAGATCAAAATAGCTATATTTAACTACTTTAGTCTAAAACCTGCCAAGGAGTATGGATTAAAATCGTACCAAGATTGGTTCAAACCCCTTTAGTAGTTTTTGGCCCATGCGTGCGAATATAGACAGATAGACAAATAATTTACTGATTGCATTTTTGGCATCAGTATCGATAACCAATCATCCTCTAATACTAATTTTGAATATATATCCAATGTACACCATTGACCTCTCTACAGTTTTATTATAAGTATAGATAAGCGATATAGTCAATATAACAATATGTATTGTATATTATATAATCATGAGCACTAAATTTACTAACGCCATTGCATTTTCCAACATAAGAGCAACCGCATGTAAATATATGGAATACGAGTGTAAGTATTGCCATTGCACATTAATTTTACATATATGTCGTTTTCTAATGTAAATATCTGTGCACAAATTAAAAATATCATGGTCATGTTACAAGTGATTCAAGTGCAAAGTTCATGACAACACCAAGTCATGGCGTCTTCGAGCTCAGACCTTGTTTGTCTGATCACGTGTTTGTTGGCCCTCGCGCTCGCTGTTTGCTCTTGCATTCTTTTAGCTCGAGAGCCTCTGACCGCCCTGATTTGACCCTTGGCGGCCCACAAGGAAGTGGACGTTTCTATACCATTACAACGTGACTTAGTTAGGAACACTTAAGAGACCACCAGAGACGTCGTGATTAAATGTTTCTATATCAAAAAATATTTCTAGCGCATATCGCTCTCTTTGTGACAGATACTTTGGCAAAGTTTAAAAAATCAGCTAATTAATTGCATCTTCCTTTAAAATATTATAGGGGACACTACTTTTCAATTTTAAGCAAAAACTTGACATTATATTCGTCTTGTCTAAATGTAAAAGTAATTTATTTTTTTACGACATTAAAGTTTTTAATGCTTCTTCTAAAAAACTGCATTTATGCATAAGTGACACTATTGCACCGGGGGTGAAATATAATGTTTATCAGTTTATTCATTGAGCAGTTTCACCTATAAAAGCTTCCAATACACCTATAAAACTCAATAAATAGTACCGACAAATCTTAATTTGTTTTACTAATAACTACAGGTTATATTTAATTAGAAACCCCATGAAAGGACAGAAAAGTTTGTTGGGAAAAAAATTACGGCAATTTTTTAATTCTAATAATTACAAAATTTTAGAAATGCGTGTGTATATTGTCGTATTAAATTATGACATTTAGTAATAACAGTTAATCATCCCGGTTAATGTATAAGACACTTTTTATAGCAGAATTCTTTGATTACTAGGGGTTAATAGATTTAATCTTTTTTTGCATTACATTTAGTAGTACACAAAATAATTTAATTCATTGTTGGACAGTTCGAAATCAATTGACAAGTTTCATAATGTTATGACTAAGCACGTAGCTAACTGGACCTGGTGGTGTACAGACGAGAATTAACGAGGCGTTAGTCCCAATTTCCTAACACGTAGCACCAAGTGACTTGTGTCGTGTCGTGTCGGCGGGCGAGGAGGTATGCAAATTGCGGAACATAACGCCTCGGGCCCTACGGCATTATGTTTGTGAGGTAATGTTTGTTATGTATGTACGCTGTGCTGATGCCGTATATACCAGTCGCTGTCTACGTGCTAGTTTCGTAAGGGTGAATACATTAACGGATTTGTTTTGCTTCTTTTTTTTTAGGCGTTCATTATGTTTTTATCATGATGAATTCGTTTAAATATATAATTGTATTTTTTAAATCATCAATAAGCTAAGCTTTGACGTCAATTTCACATGATGGTTATTAATAATAAGGTTTCAGACAGTTAAAAAAATGTATCAATGTTAATGTTATTAGTTTTAGCTATAGTTTATAGTCAATTTAACAATGTATGATTATTATATTAAAAAAATCTATTTAATATCTATAATGCATACATTTAAGAACGTAACTTTTTTTTGACAAAATCTTTACTTGAGCATATACATTCGACATAGGGCCTGTCAATCTGAAAAGCAGTTATGGTTTTCAACTGCTTGGATGCAGAGAAAAGCCCTGCGATGCAAAAGCGTCCTATATACTTGATACTAGCACGACATCATCATCTTCAGTTTCTTATTTTTATCACAAAACTTACGAATTAACTAAATCTAATAATACCATTTGTGCAGAACATACTATTGTTTTGGCATGTTTGTTTATTTGAAGAGGTGTAAATTAATCGTCAATCTTCTTATGTCTATAATCGGTTTATGTCTTCTAATTCCGGTTACGTGATGTATAATAAAAAAAAATCATTATGGATAAAAATATTGTGTTAAAGGACATTTGAGTATAAATGCATAGGTTAAAAATCACCAACATGTCAGAGTCCATAAAATATTTGGTTAACATTTCTGCATGTTAGCGATTTTCCTATTTTTACATAGTAGCTTTTATTTAAACTGATGTGAGGTTAAACATATATCACGTATGATATTTCGAATCTAATAAACTCTGTTGCTTTCTTAACAGAAATAAATTCTGTACCAAATTTTTTTCTTCTGTACATGTACATCTAGTTAATACACTAGTTTTATAGACGTTCAATGTCATGTACAAGAAGGAAATAATGAAGCGTATAATTTTTTTTTAAATTTATACAACATTGAAAGTAAATACAATCACATCCATTAATTAATAGCATTTAGAATCACAAAGATTTGTAACGAATGCAATGAATAACTCACAATAATATAACAGTAATATGCAATAATAATATTAAATAGTAATTTACACTAGATTTACATTTTATCCTCGTAAGTCCTATACATTTTATTGCAAAACAGGTGATATAGGAGATATAACGATCTAATTTATATCCAAAAAAAAATAATAATAAAACAGTTCTGCGTATATTTCCAGGTTACGCTTGGAAACAATACAGGTATAAGAGGAAGTTGCCGGTTCATTCGCTGAGCTACAGCGACCGCCGGGGGTGCCTCCGTGTAGCGATGTATTTACTGCCATACATAGGGGAACAAAGCCACTTTGTATCAAACGCCTTTGCATTTCGTACTCACAAATTAGACTCGTGAAAGTGATGGAGCGGCGTCGGCAGATTCTGCTTTGCTACTATTTGGAAAATACATAAGACGGTAAATAAATAAAGTAAGAGATAAAAAAATATTTTTATTTCAAGTGTTTATTCAAGTGAATAGATACAAGAGGAAGCTTAGATTCAAGATTTTTTAATTAAACAGAAATTATTACAGTTTAGACGAATATTTAAAGGATAAAACATTCTTATTTTAAAAATGTTCGGTTTATATTCTTTAATAGATAAATATAAATAAAATTTAATAAATTAATTGTATATAAATATATACGATTAAAGAAAAGATTACCTCTACAGTTTCTCTTCGATGGAAGCTGTGAACTTATGAAATTACATCATTTCCTCCATTAAATTTTACACAAAAGATTTGACGTTTGTACCTGAATACATCGTCTTTCCCCAATTCGTTATTCAAATATTTGCATAAGTATATTTTCTTAATAGGGTTTATTTACAAGTATTTTTGTGTTGACATATCTCTAATCCTGGTTGCCAAAAAGATAACAACATTTTTTATGGATTAGCCATGTCATTTACTTTTAAATAAACTTTAAGCATGGTGTACCGAAGAGCATCAGCATTGTAAACTACGTTCTTGTTGTTTTGTATTGGTATTACATTAGTGATAATTGTCACGAAAATAACGAGTACTGACGATAAATTCAACTTTAGAAGTCAATATGACCTAAGAAAAACGCCGTCAACAAACCTACAATACTGTCCTGTTTGTAATAAAGTCTTGATGGACATGATATTGTCATATCATATATTTATTATCTATATATATATATCTAATTTCATATTAAATTATATGGAGCTTCATATGATTTTCAATTCATTTCAGTTCTTGCTTTGTTGTTTAGACTTTGAAATTTCATTTATTGATCTATTCTTTTTATGGTGCCATCTTCTTGGGATCATTAGAGCAATTGGAATTTTTGATAGTGCGCTTTTAATATAAAACGAGAATTATTGACAAACCATTGATGTCGGTTTTCTAAGATATTCTCCTTCACCTACTCTTCGTTTTCCTTGAATCTTGTCATGTGTTGAGCTGCAGCATATCATATTTCGGTTTATTTATAATGTAGCCTATATATTGGAGCTTTCTTTTCTTTGCTGTATATAAATTGATGATTGATCACAATTAAGTATATAATAAAATATTAAAATAAATATCATTATTAATGACCAACGATGAATGCGAGAGCAAACATACTTAAAGGGCCCTTATTAAACTGGTTGTCAGTCTCGATCTTGAGGGCCATTGTTAATTTGATTCGATTGAATTCTTACCGAAAGCGATACAGCTCGCATTGTTTGGACGATTTTACATAACGAGGCGGCAAACGTGGTGCCGCTTTGTGTCCGCGCCATTGTGGGGGAGTATCCAAACGTTTGAGAAGGGGATTGAAAGCCGCCGCGCGATGACTGCGCGCGAGCCACGCGTCGCCACAAGTCAAAAGAAAATACACCTAAATAATTATTTAATGACTTATAATCGAAACTAAATTATGAGGATCAATATAATTTATGCTATAGTATTATCATCTTCAGTGGATTTGTACTATAAAGAAGGTTTCACTTTTTAATATTTTAAATCAAATTTACAAAATAATACTTTTACTTTTAATAATAATACTTTTGATTTCATTTTATCCATAATATGAATTCTATACATTGTACAATCACAAAACAACTCCAGTATCATAAGAAGTGGCTTATTCACACTTTTCGCTTTCTGATCAAATGTAACTATACTATCATTAAAACCATAAAATTGATTTATGAAAGGAATACAAACGGAGAACGCAGTGTTTAACAAGCTTCACAATGAAATTTTATTGTTATTAAGGTTTTTCTTTTTCATTACATCAAAATTTTTGGTTTACTACAATCTCAGCATGTTTAAATTAATAATTAATAACGCGTTAGTGTACGGTGGTGAGAGAAAACTACCAGCGCATTTATTGTATAAAGGTCATGCAAATTTTAAGTAGAAGGGTCCGCCTTCCGCCTAATGTCGGACAGACTCCCTTTTGCAAATCAAACAACAGTTAAACTTTGTCATAAGATGATACTGTAACAAAAAAATATGAAACCTTTTTTTTTATAGGTTACCAGCTAACACTTGACTTTTTCATCTGATGTTAAGTGACAATAAGGCAATAAATAGTAAAGCGATGGTTATATAGAGCAATACATTGAAAACCAATTAATCTTTTTCCGCTCGCATAATCGAGAAATTGCGAATACCATCAGTGGCTTAATTATAACTGCTCGATAATCTCACTCAAACATTAACAGAATAAAATAGAAACCGCTTCGTCGCATCGCTTGCGGCAAAAGCCGTCGCGTTGCGTTCGTGGCTCTCTTCGCGCCGCCGGTCCAAACGATTGTTTTATATTTGTTGAGGCACGGACAGTGCCTCTCTCGCTAACGTGCCTGACGTAATGTAGCATTTCAATTAGTTGTACGGTTTTGTTTTCACAACAATGGCCGCCGACTGCCAACGCAAAGTCGACATTCTCGACGCCCGATTGAAACGAAACAAAGGCCTTACAGTAATTAATAATAGCTGGCATTTCATTCAGGTGTTCCTAGAATTATTAGACCGTAAGTATATAGATAGATATATATATATAT
>DWQX01007197.1:0-10398 GCA_018245475.1 Pharmacophagus antenor | reverse complement strand
GCGGCGGTCAGAGGCAGTCGGGACGTACGACCGTTTTTCCCTTTAACCCTTTCAGTGCCAAGGAGCGCCGTCGCGCTGCTCTCGCTGGTTGTGAAAAACGCCAGCGTCGCGATAGCGCTCCTCTCGGCAGTTCACTTTCGGCGCGCTCACGTTACGGCCGTGTCACCGTGTTCGTGTTATATCCATTACATTGCATTCTAATTATCTTTGATCGCATATTTTTATTGGCATCTTTGGCGTATATTGGTAAAATATGTATGGCACTAAAAGGGTTAACCGCATACCGTAGCAGTTACTTAGGGTGAATGTGAATTACGTACGTATACCGCGAAAGAATGAATCCGCGTGCCCGCAGCCCCGCCAATAGGCGTGAGTCGGCACACCGCGAGGTTTCACTTGGTATACCGGGAGCTTCACTCCCGGGGAGTCCCACATAACCGTCCCGGACCTCCCCTGGTAGAAAAAAAAAGAATAACGTACATATAACAGCGTCCGCTTTCCCGCACGCCGCTCCGTATCCTATCTAAATTTCCCACACGCCGCGATGCATATGTTTATACATATGGTCTCACCGCCGACAGCTCGAGTATAAAAACAACGTCGCATTGTCTTCGGACACGAATGACCTTATGAAGCGTAAACAGCCCGCTTCTTTTGTCCCGTATTTTATTTTCGTATGTAACATATTTCAATCGTGCTCCGTTTGAACCGCATCATTGGTGTAGGTTATTAACGAGTCAACGTACCGATAGTTTTAACGGTTTGTTTAGTGAAGAAAAAGTTAATGCATTTAGTCAACTTAATAATTTTCATTTATTTAAATAAACAATACGACTCGTTTAACATTTAAGATGGCGTTGCAAATGACTGAAATATCTACAAAATATTCATATGTTACATACTGAACATTCAGTAGATGCAGAGCTATTTTATTAATCATTAGGAATATAGCTCTGACGCATTGCACTGAATGCCTAAAAATATGAACAAACCAAATATTTTTAATTACTCACGTGTATTTAAAAAAGACATCTGGTGTGTTCTCATTAAAAAAAAAAAAAGCAAGACAACAGTCAACTGGATAAGATCGTTATAGAATACTTAGCTAATGTGCATCCATTGAATGGACGAGTCGGGCGAAATTCTTTCGAAACCTGTTCATGGCGCAACGGATGGCCGGCACTATAAAGAAAAAGGTTGTGCAGTTCTTTCCACGGCTGTGAGACGTGGTTATATATACTTTCTACCTTTTTATTTAGGTTTAAACAAGTTCCAAAATATTCAATTCATTAAATCCTTTACAATATATCTAAATATTATCTGTACAACCGAAATCTATAATAAATAAATGTTATTAATTTATTTATAGAAAAAAAAATTAATTACTTCATATTATTAAAATATCATTAATGTCTATATTTATTCTTTTATAAAATATTCATCAATTTTAAAGAATTTTTAAAAATCTAAAATATATAAATTAAAAATAGAATTTACTTTAATAAGTAATAATAAATTTATTTAAAAGCTACTTATTACGAACACGATAAGTTTCATATTCCAATGGTCATCGGCAATATACTAAATTATTAATAATCTCAAAATTACCTTTTCCAGGAATCCATTAAAGTGTCTAAAGCCAGCAGTTTTTGTGGAATCGATTGAAATAAAATAATAAATGTTTATGACTTTAACACCATTTCTACAAAGCCATAATAACGTTTAAATCCTCTAAAGAAACTCTGTCTCATTATTCATATTTTCGTAAGCATTGTTCTATTCCTTAAAAGAATTAACATACAATATTTTACATTGTTTTGTTTTGAGAACATTCTAACGGAAAATTTTTAACTTGTTTTTAGGTACATATTCTAAATATTGGTATCAGAAACATCTGTTTTAACTGTAAATTAACTGTATGCAATAAAGATACTTGTCTATGTATTTAATTCATTTTATGTATCTAACCGTATGACTTTAAAATCATTGAATAATTCTGAAAATAGGGCAAATATGCATTGTATAATGTTTATCTATACATTTCAAAGTCCTGTCCGGTTCTTTGGCTGATTGATTTATACTTCAACGCACGAACTAAACTGCTGGTCCTGAGATATAAAACTTATAGTTATATCATATGTAAGTATCCACTAAGAAAGGGATATTTTTTATTCCACCCTTAATAAGGGGAAAGTTCAAATTTCAATGAAAGTTTTATTCTCCGAATAATTAAGTAACATATTGAGTAATATTAAAGTAATACTCATACCTAAAATTATATTTAATATCATTTTAAATATGAGTATTTAAATGTAGCATAGAAAGTATACATAATATTCCTATGTCGCAGTAAGTTGCAGGCGGATGATTTCATAAGGACAGGACTTATTTTATAGCTTGTCTATTACTAGTCATAATACTGGGCCCTAAAATAATATATATATACACATATATATATATGTGTGTGTGTGTAATGAAAAATATAATTGTTTTTATACAAAATAAGAAAATAGTTAAAATATTTTTTGGACGATCTAGTGTCCACGTAGTTATTAAGTTCACCTTATTTAAGTGAGAAAATTTAGATTACTAGTAGTGCTAAACATTAGTGACGTTTTGAAAACTTATTAATATTTCTAATTATATTTTTAACAATAAGTGTTTAGGTCAATAATGACAGTAGATAACATGGCATTGATATGTTAATCAGTTACTAAAATAAAAAAAAAAAATAGAAGTTGACCTTTTTGAATTCGGACCTTAACCATATCATTAGTTCATTTGACAGATTCGAACATTTATTTATAAATATTTAAATAACACCATAAACCATCACTTCATCTGTCACTATAACAGCATTGCTGTGATCCACCAATCAAATATTGGACAGTAATGTAAATGGATATTTTGTTACACATTGTCGCTTAAAATCATATGAAATTAAATTCAAGTATTAGCCGTATGTTGATAAATAAATTTTTATCATCTCTTAATTATTATACGTATGTATATGTATTGGATATTTAAAAAAAATATATAAAATTTTACTAATGATTTTTCTTATATACGCAAAATTAAATTTTCAAATATTATTTTTTTAATTACATTTCTTATGGATTCCTTTCAATAATTAAAAATTTTTTTTAATCTTTTAAGTCTTATTCCTAAAAATTAATGAATATTCATAATTTATAGTAATTCTTTATTAAATAAAATATTATCTTGTGTTATAATAATAAGAGAGCTAACTAATTAATATTTAAATTGGGTAATATCAATATAATTACATTCTATTACGTAATTTATTATTGACTGATTCAATTAATTAATTAAATCTCTTAATTATTAGCGTATTATCAAATGATTGGTTTTAATATAAAACCAATTAAATAATTAATAACTCTCAATTACCTGTTCAGGGCGATCCACCAGGTAAAGGCAATTTCAACCGTTTCACCACCTATATGTCACATCCGACGCCTTAATACACATCACAAAACACCTCCTCGCCCAATGTTCGAATATAAACTGAAGCCTTTAGTGACAATAATAAATTGACGACTTACCAAGACCCATTTATTCTCTACCATTTTACAAAACAATTCATCTTTACCGCTAACGGAGGCCGCGTTTGTTCAAATTTAAATTCTATTGGGCTTGCATTATATGCTAATATCATTTAACGGATGCTTGCAAAGGAAGCGAGGTGAACGACTCACGCTAAGGGCCAGTTTACCTGACTTCGTGTGAGAACAGGTCCCAGTCGAACCGGGTCCCGATGCCCATGGCTATTGACAGATCACCTTATTAATTAGCAATAATAGGTTTTTGTACAGCATTCCTGGAAGGTTCATTGTTGTATGGGATAACAGCATAGAACATCGCAGGCGATGCGATTCTCAGAATCATTGTCAAATTGTTAAAATAATACTCTGCGTACCTATAATTCCAAGAAATATCAATTATAAAAAAAAAAAAATAATCCTCTCCTTTCATTTACATTTAACGCCCTCTTTACACTATTAATATTTATTCATTAATAAGTAATTGTGACAAGTTTTTTATTAGACACTCGTGTCACAAAAGATGTATTTGAAAAAAAAAAATAGGGACAAAATCATTGCAACTGTATTAAAGTTCAATGAGAGGTAAAAATATAAAGTATCTCCGAAAAAGATTAAAATTTCAATAAAATGAATATAAATATGAACAATTATTATTAAATAACAATGCAGGGTGTGCAGTATTCATTTATTTATTTGAATAGATTAATAGTTTTTTTTAGAAACATTAATTCTCATGAATTAGTTTTTAACATTACAAACAACAAAGAATTTAATATTGGAAATGTATAATTACAGAAAATCCGTATAGAGGCATCTGTATCGATACTTTTTATCGACAATGGATTAATATTTGATCTCGATTTTACATGTGGTCTGGTAACATGAGGCCGTAGATCGTAAAGTGTTCGCCCAGAATACTCAGGTTGACATATGTTTTGACTAACCGGAGCACAGGAATGCCGTTATGGCGGAAAATGGACTCAGTTCGTTGGTCAAGCGGTTTCGAAAAAACTCTACCGAAACTACTTATTGTGGACTAGAAGTCGGATCAACGTTACAAGGTTATCAGCTTCATCACTGAATTACGGAGGCAATTGTTGTTAAATAAAATGTATTGACGAAGTATATGTTCCATCGGGAAACGTATATAAGTGAATCAACTGTAAAATATATAGTAGATGTAGCTTGATACATAATAGTGTCGAGCTGCAAAAATCGATTTTAAAAATTATCGATAACTCGTTTATTTAGAAATTCCGATTTATAATTCGAATGCGAACATGGTAAACGTTAGTCCCCTCATTATATCGAACTAATTACGACCGACGTTTGCCCATTTGTCGCTTCTGTAGGTACAATCAAATTAGCCACGTTCCACGTATTTCCAACGCTTCCAGTTTTTGATTTCCTATTCGAAATTCGAAACTGTGTTGTTTTTAATAGCGTCCATAATTTTTGTAGTATCGTTTGATAGTTTTAATTTTTAGAAAGGAGTATTTTCTTGTTTGTCTTTTGGTTTCTTGCTGTCGGGGCTGTGAAAAAAAAAATCAGAAATTCAACGATATGGATTGAAAAAATGTATGGTTGATTTAGTAACATTTAGTTAATGATAACTTTGATCCGATTTATAGGTAAAAAAAAGTATTTTTAAAATAACACTTATAACGTACTAAATATTTTTCTAGCGAAGCAATAAAGATTTCTCTAACGAGAGATTAACAACAAACACGTTGTTAAGATTTCTTTGTGCATTTTCCTGTGAAATACTGTGTACTTCATATATTCGGTCCACGTCCGAAATACTTTTCGTACAGAGAATAGCCGTAGAAAGTTATAATTGGCGAACTTTTGTTAGACAAGTGCGCAGGATCTACTATAATTGGTTGAAAAAAAGCTATTAATCAAGTATAAATATATATTTATTGCTTCACTCGTGGTAATCCAATATGTTGGAAGTAATTTAAGTGCTCTTCACAGGGGGGTATAAAAATACTAACTGTTATTTCTTACATTACTAGGTTTATGTTCGTGTTGTAGCCTATTGAAGTGTTATTTTTAAAGGTTTTTAATTAATACGACCTCGAATTTATACGATGTTAATATGACTGAGACCGGTGATGGTGAAGGCCACTTGATTTTGAAAGTCTGGATGGTGGTGAATATAAATCCTCCTGGCCTGCTATCATATTTCAGCACAATCTGCCACCAGTTTTGCTATGTTCCTTTAGTGAAATTTATAAGCCAGAGTATTCTTGGAGAGCAAACTTTATATACATGCATTTGTTCGCTTAACATATAGTGTAATTAAGATATGAGTCTATTGTTGTTAAAAAAAAAGTATATTTAAAATTATCGTATTTATAATAAATAAATTGCCTTCAATTTCTATTATATATAAATAGCTAGTCATCGACTAGTTTATGGCTGACAATGCTAGTTCCACCGCATATTTCAGTTATTATTGGTCATTAAAATACTTTATGAGTCTAACTGTACTGTAACTTGTAATAAAATGTTTATGACAAAAGAAACAATAAAATGGTTCATTAATTGGTAGGACAATACAAAATGTGACAAGCCTTTTTGACTAGATTTTTGAGACGTGGATGATACTTTATGTGTAGATTCAGTAGAAAGATATCTCGTTTCTGGGGTGGTAATTCCCCGCAATAAAATTTCTTCGGTGGATCGATCTCTATGCACTATAAGAAGCTCCGGGACTTCCAACATTCTGATGCTCTTTTGCACTACACCCAAACATGTTCCAGAGAGGGATGTAGGTTCCTCAGCACGCTCTTTAGGTACGAACATGATTATGTTTTTCACCATCCTAGGGCTTGCTTAGTACGCTGTGAAAGCTCTACCATCTCCATCTCCAAAACAAAGTAGTCTGATACTACTTAAATAGTACAATAATGAAATATATTTAGTAAATACAATCTAAAGCCGATAAAACAAAAACTGGAATTCTCCTTTGAAAGTAAAATAGAACAAAAGCTAAAACAGAAAGGTGATAATAATTAGTTCATTCACATCAATGTTATGAATTAAAAACATGAGTAAAGCGACTGTTACACAATCGAAGCATAATAACTGTTTGTTTAAATTAGCAAATCGTTGTTTCACTTCTACATTCATTGATAGACCTTTTACAATAAAGTGAAACGAGGCATTGGTTTAAACCGTGAGTTAATGCTGAATGATTATATGCGCAATTATAATTAACCTTTAAGATTTATGTTCGGAAAATTCTTATTTCCGAAGGAGACAATTTCGAATTTCACTCAATTTTGTTTTTCGCTAATTTTTCATCAATATGTCCTATATCGACCGATTGCAGTTCACTATCAGAATATCCACTGTCTGATACCACAGAGATCTGAGCTACTTTGGTCATATTGCTCGTAGACAACCAGGCAATTCGGTTAAACTGGTTATGGTAGGAAAGATTTGAGGCGAAACACAGAGGCTCTTCTCTTTCTCTTTCGTCAGACTTTGGCAAGTGACCCCCTGTCTGACCAAGTGCGATCCACATTGGAACATAACTAAACAAATGCCCTCGAACAAGCTAAAGACTAAAGAGACAGCCCTTGGACACGCCTGTGTAGGCACGTCCAAGAGAAGCGAGCACTCTAGTAACGAATGCACAAAGAAAGAAGATAACATTAGTACGTTAACGCCTCTGCCCTCGTGTAAGATTTTTTTTAAATAATGCAACAAATTACGGACACCGCGTTCGTGATCCATTTCTAAATTAAACTAATAATATTTGTGACGGTTAATAAATCGATGATTAGCACTGCGAGCTGGATATTTCAACAGGGATTGAGCTTGGGAAATTTTATTCATACGTCAGGCCATAATCGGTACAGATTTAGGGGACCCAAGATGTGATTGACTCGTATCTCAAGTCGTCCACAAGTCATCAAATCGTCCATGTTCTGAAGATATATTTTACGTGATAAATATATCATTAAAGTCTGTAATAAGCGTGAATGGTTTTCTAGGCTGACTGCTTCAATGTCTTATTGTAAATAGTATACACGGTTATCCTCGGTTCCGTTCCTGGGATTGATGGAATTTGGATGCTGGTAAAATTTTTGAGAAACCACCTAGATTCATTATTTTTACCCTAATTATCACTTAACGTCATTTGTAATTATAGTCAAGGGTTAATATCACATTATCGGTTAAAGTAAATATAAAATAAACAAAAAAAAAAACAGCCCCGTCAGAAACCAAATTAGAGCTGACATTCATCAAGTGCTATTTAAAAGAAAAATTAGGGAAAGATATCATTGTTTCCGATTTTGATGCCACTAACATACTGATATATAGGTATATAAAGAAACATACGCCTTAAACCCACAATACATCCCTTTTAGGTAGTGGGTATACGATATATATTTCTTATCTTCCTAGATTGAATAATAATGATTGCTAATCTCTGTATTTATAAAATATGAGTGCATATACCGCAGAGTACTAACAACCAGAAGCACTCATAAATTATGGTACAATTGTATTGAATTACTAATTTATGACAAGGAGTGAATGTTTATAGTTCAAAAATTGTATTATGGTATGACTACATGTAAAATAGAGAGAACAGATTCGGATGAGTGGGGAAAAGTGATAAGAGAAAGTTGTGAAAAGAGTTTGTTCTAAGGTTTGTCTGATAAATATTTAAAAAAATCCAAACCTAATAATGCAAAAGATAAGCAAGATTTATTTTGTGCCTGTTAATTTTTGCTGACAGTGTGTAGTTTTTACAATTCCTAATTCAGTATGGTCGGTTCTATTTGTTGTGAAAGACTTTTTTTTAATTTTGACCAATGATGATTGTGCAGCTGCTGCTGCTGGGTTTGGAGAAGCGCTGTTAGTCTTTTTTACTACTATTACGAGTATAGCTTCATATGATATTAGCTCACGAATCAGGTGATCCGTGAGCTCTAAAGATATTTGTCTTTCGCTTAACTGTTACATCATTTTTTTGACTGTAGTTCTAATAGCCCTGCCTGTTATTGTAACTCGTCAATTTTTCATATTATTAATATATATTTATGAGTTGGACACTCTTTATCTATCATAATATATTTAAGTCCTTGTAAAATAGTTTTAAAAATATTTGAGTATTTGTGTTGAAATAAAGAACAAATACTATTTTTCTTTATCTCTTTTGTTTGTAGCTGGTTAAATATAAAAATACCTTGAAAATTATTTTAAAGTCAGGCAGTTTTTCAATTGAAAACATAAATATCAATGTGTGAACAGAATTAGATATGCAATAAATCATAGCTTAAAACTCATTGAAGCAATGAAAATATATTACGAAATTCCAATTTCTATATTCGACGGTATTATTGCACGGAGTGGAATCTCGGTGAGGCTTTTGCTACAGGAATTTTCTATTGTCGTGATCAAAACGAAGGTACTCTGTGATTCTTGTGCGTGAAATTCACTGAGGAATCTTTTACCGCATTTCTGCTAACTTGAGCAAACCAAAACAGTTTTCACTGGCGCCAGTGTTTCGTGATAGATTATTTTCGACTATCTATTGTCCGCAAATGTTATCCTATATTCGAGTTTATTGGTTTTTGACTTTGTTAAAAAATATATATATAAACGATTAAAAGAAGTACACACACACACACGTACACAGGAAATAATTTTCTAATAAATCAATATAATGATAGTGTGATTATGATATGTAATAATTATAATGTACAATAAGCGTGCGTTACTCTTTAGGATATCTTTAGAAATAGCTTTAAATAAAATATTCACCACATCAATCCACTCAAGCATCCCAAGCGAATATGGTTCAGAAATGACCCGAGTAATGTAGTTATGAAGCAGCTACCAACCTCAATGTCAACTTCCTAATAGATTTCACTCAGCAGTAAGTCCAAACAAGGTCGCTGCGTTTCAACATTCATATATGTAAGAGCATGTATTCTATTTTGAATTTCTTACGTATCGCCAGAATACCATCTACCCCTTCAATTCACTTAACATCATATGATTTTGAGGTTCTATGTTAGCTCGATGCTGATAAAAATATTTTTAATGCTGATCATGAAAACTTATTCCCAGTACAGTTTTATAATTGTACGTCCAATACTTCTCATTAACAATTATAAAAACTTGACGATTTAACGAAAAGTACGATTTGTTAAGTAATGCTTATTGTAAGTGATGCATGTAAGCGAGCATTTGATTAAAGCAATTTGTTTCAGTGATAACACGCAAACCGGATCGAGTTCACATTCCACGACGATACGTGTAATGCGTTAGATACATGAAATATTAGTATACAATCCAGGCCGAGTGTGGCATGCGATTTCTGTGTTTGTATTACGTATAATTAATGGATCTGAAGTCTAAATCAAGTTAGAAGAGACAGTGGTTCAGTTTTTAGGGGTAGTTCTGGAATTATCGGCGGAAGCAACTTCTTTATCTTGACGTAAAGATGTTAACATTCAGTTGAAGGAAAATTAAGTTTAACCCAACCTAATGCAGTTGAAACGAATGAACACAATATATTTAATTAATTGAAACTTTTACGTATATTTTTATTTTTGTTTATAGCACAATATATCTATAAACGTAATACCTACCTACCTACTACAAACTGTATATGTCTCTGTATTCATGAAAATATTTAATTTTATAACTTAAACTTTTTCGTACGTATATCGCGTAAATATTCACTAGGTACGATACTTAATATTCCTCAGCGTGTCGGCGCGAGTCGCATCTGCCGCGGAGGCAGAATGTCGCAGCCCGGCGTGGTCTATGTGACGCGAAGATTTTAGTTCCTACCCTCGCT
>DWQX01007196.1:0-10398 GCA_018245475.1 Pharmacophagus antenor | reverse complement strand
TCCGATGATAAAAAGGGAATGAGGGAACTGACATTGTGACATTCCAGCGTACACTCTCCAAAATTAATCCTGTAGAACACAGTGAGTCTGGCCAAACGGTGTTTGTGCTTATTGTGATAAAATATTACATTAGTAAGAGTGGCATGAACCCCGGTACTGGATTGTAGATTCGTAAGTTTCGCGAAAACTTTGTGTGGCCCCGTGGTGTAGCCGGCGAAGTTGGAACACCGTGGGCGTTTTAGTCAGTGCAAGTCTGATACTACAACCTTGCCCTCGCGAAAGTAGGAGTGCGAAGGCGTTTTCACCACGTAATATGTATATATATATATACACATATATATTTAAGCAATTATATTATATACAATGGTCTAAATTATATGATGTAATTTTTTGCCCATCTTAGCTTTGTAATCGTATCAAGACTTTATGTCAAGTGTACTTTATTGATTTTTGTGAACATTGTGTGTGTGTATAACACAATATGTACAACAGTCGTAATGTAGATGTAGATCGATATTGTTTATTCAATGGAGTAAGCCGGGCTTTCCGCCTTGATAGTATCGGCATTGCTATGTACTCGGTCTCTTATCGTGGAGTTCGTGATGTACTGTGTAGCGTGTTTCGTGAGGGTGTGGTGCAGCAAGAATATTGATCAGACGCGCTAATAATAGTAGGAGCCGGCCGGCGGCTCTCGCGCGTCCTTTCCGGTGCCCGTTCCGCTAATTGCTTGCGCGGCGTGGCGCGGCCCGACGTCTCGCTCGACACGCCGCGCCACAGCGACGCGGCGACGCAGCGCCGAGCGAAAACAGTCTCTGTTTGTATTAGTATTTACCGTCGCTGTTTGCTTCACACAATCGATACTGAACGTTTTTAATCGATTAACACAATAGCGTCTATACAAACCGAAGGTTTAGGGAAATGTAGAACCGATTCGTAAATAAAATATGCCTGACCATACAAAAAAAGGAGCTTAATACAAAAGCACGTCAGATACATAAGAAACTACTGTGACTTCCGTATCTTATGAAACGCTGTCAAAATGTAATTCAAGAGTAGAAATACATATAACAATAAATACATTTTTTATACTTTATATTCTTTAAAAGATAAAGGATAAATACACGAGAAAAGTTTTAGGCATGAAAATGGGTGGATATACAGGCAGAGCAAGATTGAAGAAATTGTGGATTGATTGTGTGGCAAATTATATGATTGTGAAGAATGTATGATGGATGTTAGAAGTGAAGAGGAAAAAACACATGTTGCTGCTTATTGGCTTAAGAGTAGGAAAATAAACACAGGTAAACTAAAAGCAGTAAAGAAAACTATGACGTGTTAAGTATGTATGAAATGAATAATTGATAAATCGCTTCAAGGGTTGCTAAAGTTATTTATGAATCAAAAAAAAATTATGCGCATTTATTGGCAGTATGTAATTAGCCGCTTTTAGGGTTCCTTACCCAAAGGGTTGAAAAATGTTACTGAGATTGCGCCGTCCGTTTGTCTGTCTATCCGTGTGTTAGCGGGCTCTACTTCATGAACTGTAATTGTTGAAATTTTCAGACTATATTTATATTATAGCTATAAGAAAGAATAATATTTACAAGTAGCGTGATTTCATAGACATTTTTATCATTAAAATAATAGTAGGCAATTCTCCGCGGTCGCGTCGTTGGGAGTTCAACCCGCACTTGGCCATTTATTAAGTCTTTGATATGTTTATTACATGCTAAAATACCGTAACAATACTATTCGTTTTTCACATTTTACTGTGAGATACGTTTGAATATTTTACGACTCTCATTTGACCAACGGAATATAACCGCGGGCCGGTATCGTTGAATTCGTAACGGCCAACGGAGCCGCCGCGATGCTATCGCAGCCGACCTTTAGCTCGGCCACGTATAGTGCGCGCTGTTAAAAACGAAACTTATCCTTATCGCGCCGGCCACCCGAACTGGAGTTTAAGTGTAACCAAGGTGAAGTTCGACCCTTTTTACCGCTATTTCCGAGCATTATTTCATTTGCAATGCCAACCGTTTTGAACTTTATGCTAAGAGTAACTAGGTTGAATTTCCTTTAGAACTCAATTCAATAACGCGTCGCAGTAATTATTAAGGAGGTATTAATTATTTTGCATTTTTTATCGAATCCGAAGACACAGATTGGCGCGGAAGCGGAAGCGTGTATATAATTACAGTTCGCTATTTAACTCTCTTTGGTTATGTTAAAGTTAATGTCGAAATTATATTGTGGTATTTATATGACCACTCATTACGATATATAACGTATATTTAAAAATAAAAGCTTTTGTTCTTTTCTCGGTTTTGAAACTTTAGTATGTTAAGGAACGAGTAAATTCTATGTACAATATTAATCAAAATTATTTATTAGAGACAAATTAATAACATGAAATGTACCATTCAAAGTTATTAAATAAAAATAATTTGTAAGCCTTCCGCTAACGGCTTATTTAAAAAAATTGTTTAGAATCAGTTTATGTTTTTCAGTGATTTTAGTTACTAAGCTTGGTTAATATTTCAGTTGCAAACATTTTGTTCATTTATTTGATTTAACTAATAAATAAAAGAGAGTTGAATGCTTATCGCTGAAAATATATTCCTGATAGTATACAACTATGTATAACTTTCGATTCTTTTCGAAAACTATCCATAGGAGATGTCCTGGCGGATGCTTTTCGGGGCGAGGTATATGCTGATTAGTGACGATGCGTGGACAGGAGTCAAGACTAGCGATTTTCAACCTTATTTTATACGGGTAACATGAATTAGTACGGTGTCGTGAGTCGCGTACGAAACAAATTACGGAATGATTACTTTGGTTTTAGTGAATTTTACAAATTTTGATTAAACAACTACGAACGAATTTATCGCGTAAGTATTTACATTATACAGTAACTATTTTACTCAGCGCGCACACAGTTTTTTCTTATAAGCGCTTTATCGAAAATGGTTTAAAATAAAGTAATTCCTGGTGGGTCAACCGTGGACGGGTGGGCCGCGGGTGTAGATGTTCTAGAAAGTTCGTGCCGCGCGCGTCACGCGCCGCACGCGTGCCGCCGCTCCGGCGATGTGACGCCCGCCGATAAGACACTCGCGGAGCGGCTATTGAAGCCTTTTACAGCGCACAAAGAGCACTAACGCGCTCAACAATGGCGCGTCGCACATCGATTATTAAATGGTACATCAAAATTTTTTTTATCCGTATTACGTTTAGTGTTATATATATGTGCACTATTCGGAAATTATAAAACTCGCGGACACGATTTAATATTTAGTTATGTAATAATAATTAACTGTAAAAATGTATTACAGCGACTGTTTTAGTTCTATTAAAAAAAAACAAAAAAACTTGATGCGTGCCGCGAAAAGGAAGTGGCGTTTAGACGGGTATAATCAGCAGCGTGTACGTATGTACGTAGTGGTTGCACTAAATGTGGACACGAGTGTACGTGGTCGGCACAGTGGATGTGGGCGCGTTCGTAACGCGGCAGTACAGTTAGCGGCGCGCGGCGCGAGGAGCGCGGCGCGGCGCGGTGACCTCGCGGCGCGCCGCCTCGTCGCCCGCGCACCCACACTGTACACGATAAACGACTGTGCGCTCATATTGGGCTAATTTTTTTATAGGTACAATAGAAAGTCATCACCGTCACCCATAGACAGCCACAACACTCGAAGGAGTACGCTCTTTTCTCGAAGGCCCCTAAATCGTATTTATTCTATGAACTTGCAAGCACTTCTACTTTAGCTACAATCTTGCACTGAAGGTTGTCGATCATTCTGGCAATTTGGACGCAGCAATTGTAAATAATGAACGATTGCTTTTCCGTAGTACTTGTAAACACGTACGCACGTATGAACAAGAGAACATGCTGGAAAAGAAGTAATCTTGACATGAATGAACATTTCTTTATCAACACTTAACTGGGATTAAGAACAGTTTCTACAGAGTTACCACTATAAACCTATTAGACTAAAATACTATAGTTTATGAAGTATCAGTATGTCTGAATTAATTGATTTTTGTTGCAATTAGTTACATGTGGTGAACTTACATGATATCTCTTTTTGAGCTCTCTTTTTAAAAAGCAATAATGGAGCTTTGATCTATCTTAATAACAGAATAAATATATTAAACATTACGATTTCTACAGTTAATTTATTGATTTTAGCGTTACTTTGTTTCCAACTCCAACCAAGTCAAAAAACCAAAATTAATTTGCTAATTTCCGCTTTTATTTAATCGCAAATGCTACGACTAAAATACAATCTCGACGCGTTCCGGCACTACACGTGGTATCCTCAGCAGATGTTACGGGTTCGTCAACGCGACGTCGAGCTAATTAAATATTTTTTGTGTTATTCATTTCTGCAGTTAGTTATAAAGTGATTAAATAATATTTAGCAACACCCTGGTACGTCCGAAATTTGCTATTTATTCTCGGAATTCCATACACATTATCTTTTTTTTTTACAATTCTGGTCATATTTTTTATTATTAATTTGTTCATATAATTGATTAATTTCGTTACTTAATTAACGAGTTAGTTTAATTGCTGACCTACGCGAACGGGTGTCGGCTAGTTATATTTGTACTATTGTATATATTTTTATTTTTATATCGCATCTCAATTTAGCGCACGGCCCGCGGTCCGGCGGCGGCGTGGCGGTGCGCGGCGGCGCGCGGCGCGGTGCTGCGCGGCGTTGCGTCACCGCATCGAACGGATATAGCCGCGATCGATCACGGCGTTTCCTTTCTTTTTGCGCGACGCCGCCGCTTGCCCGCTGCTCGCTGCCTACGCCGCTGCCTTTCTATTCGCCGACGGAACGTTGGCGTCTGCATATCTATATATACCTCTCACCAGTTTCAACAGATTATATGTACCCGATATAAACGTTACATCGATGTATCGAATTCATCAATGCAAACGTCGATTTTTACTATCTATCGATCGGATCGATCTTCAATAAATATAATAATTCACATATTTGGTTTAGCAAGGCGACCTGAGCTTTTTACCTGGTTAATCATTTTTTATCTGTTATCGACTTCAAATTACCTCAATTTCAACTAATGATAAGTGGCAATGAGGCCGTAGATCGTGAAGCGTGATCGTCGAGAATGTCTCAAGCTTTCACATGTTTGGCTGCCGGAATACAGCAACGCTGTTATGGCGGCAGATTGACCTGGACGTGTGCTATTTAGACAGGCCTGTTCAAGAAACCATTATCCTGACTCCATTATTCTTATTGCTCGCTGATCTAATCCAGGACCTCCTCTTTACAAGACAAGCGGGTAAACCATTGCGTCGCTGAGGCAGTTACAATGGCAAACATACGGGCACTGCTTATGCCCATTGCAATATATTTACTATAACGTTTTTTCGTATAACATTAGCTTCGAATCACCGTTTATTATTCCGCATTTGGTCGTCTGTCCACCGGAGGTGTCCGACACTTTTAGGACAGCGTCGTGAATAATTTATACATCGGACAAGAGCGGTTTGCTCTCATTGTACCTCTCAATATGTATCGCGTGATTTAACTTAGCGGTAGATGTTTGAATAGTTTATTCAATACAAGTAAAAAAAAATTTCCAACGACTTGGCCGAGTCTGATTCTGATTGAGTTCAAAAGATTTTCCTAGCTGTTAAACCTTTTCGTTTTCACAGCTTCATCGGATTAAACGTTGTAGAAATCTCGTACTAAAATAAATAATCATATAAATGAATTGCCCCTCAGTTTATCTCTCATTACTAGCACTTTGCTTCCCTGTATCCCCTATTTATTAGTTTAAAAAAGCAGGCCGGATTATTATGTTTTTATTAGTGATTAGCTATCATTTTATAAACATTAAATCGGATCTAGATTGGAATGACCTGAATCCCTGTTAATCTTATTAACTACTGTTACAGCTTCATCTAACTTAGGGCTCAAGAATCCGAAATACGCGGGTAGATTAAAAATGTAAAAACATCTCAAATCTTCTAAAAATTATATATACCTCGTTAGGCGTTGCTGGATTTGATTTCGGAACACGCCACCCACCCCTCCGCTACTACGAAATACGCCAGAATATTTGTGTATATGTCTCGAAGTGATTCAACTTTAGACATCGTTCAATCGTGTCCATTAAACGTGGCGGTTAATTACGTAATCAAAATGTCGGCGTCGGGAGATTTTGGATCACGCAACGCGACGTCTCGCCTTTGTTTGACATTTGTGTTAGTATTTGGTCGTCCCTTCTTTTGCGGTCTTCGTTTGAGTTCGATGCATGATAGTTTTTTTTTAAATCTATAAAGAAAACAGTTTTAGTGCACAAAATTTCGATGCTGAAATTTATATCGTCGGTAGAACGTAAAATGTGATTATTGCAGATATTAATTTTTTATTGGTATGGTAAAGGTTTGTAATAAGCTGTATGTAATTATTAAAGTGGCAGAGCTGATCTAGACGACAGTAGAGACCTGACAAACTGCAGTGATGTGATAAGAATGCTTAGCTAAGTACAAACATGTCATCAACTTTTGATCACACCCAGGGATGATAGTCGCTGTAAAATAAAGAATTAATAAATATAAACATATAATAATTTGATTTTTTAAATTTATTCAACGTATGTACGAGTATATACACAGCATATGTAGTAAAAAATTTGAATTCGAATTCTGTAGTTCTCAAGGTCTGTAGCGAATCTACAGACGCTCTTTGTTATTAACGCGTGTAAAGATATTTTGTTTGACATACCGTTGTGTCAACTACATGTTCTGGAATCAGCTCTGCCGATAAAGAGAAAACGCAATCGTGTACGGCCGTGTCGCCGTGCGCCCGCGTTTATCGTCACGTAACGTTCCGTGATGTTGGCGACAGCGATTCCGGTCGCGATTCGCGCGTACCTCGATACGGCACATGCCGAGGGCATTGCTTAATCAGTTACTTACGACGAATACGTACGTCATGTTGTGAATAATAAGGGTATATAGCTCTTTGTCGTCATAAAGAAATACCTCTGTGCGCCTCCGTGGCGCAGTGCTTTATCGGTTGCCTTTAATGCAGAGGTCACGGGTTCGATTTCGCTCATAGATTTCTGTCATAGGTAATTTAAATTTGATAAAATGGCCAGATGTGAACGCATGGAACATCAGCTCGATTTCAAATAAGTTCGACTTTTATTTGTAAACGTGAACTAATTAGTAAGAGACTCGTGTCGACTTTCGTTTATTTGCAGCAAAGAGTCTACTGAAACCATTGTATTTGGCGGCTAATTATTCTTCGACGGCATACGTCGTGAAACGTTCGTTACCACCAAAAGCCGCGTGGGTGCAACGCCGAGACGTTCCTCTACCACGAAACTTACTTAGAAACGATGTTTGAAATTTTTCAATATCCATTGATGTTTTTGTACGTAACAAATATTATATTCTAAATTATAACGTTCCGTGAATGTCATATTAAAGATTATGATCGTGTTGGAGGGTAGTAAGAAGTGTATTGAAGCGGCGGTGGCCTCGTCTGAAATCGATAATAAGTTACAAAGTTTTATTTTGCGTCTCCTGACCACGTGCACGCCGGGACTATTTATATATCACAAAAGTCACACAATACTGACTTAAATTACGGTTTAAATTGAAAAAAAAAAACAATGATTAAGTAAGTGGTCTTCGGAAGTCGCTTGTTAATTGACAAATGCACTTTGCTATCGATGATACATTTGCGATTATTGCTACTATACATAGCTACCCTACAGTTTTAAAATAACTAATGCGTATTGCGTACAGAATAGCTCGAATTATTTTTCAATAGTGTCACTGCAAAAAGTGCATTTCACGATAGAGAAACGACTCCGGAACAACTTACAACGCACGTTTTCCGTTGTTGTCATTGGATAGTGATTATTGTGCGATTATCGCCGCCGCTTACCGTTCGTCACGACACACAATGCGCGCCCCCGTTGCCGCTTGGCACCGGCTGCCGCGCAATGCGGCGAGTTACGAGCGAGTGGGCGACGTCCCCAGCGCGGCCCTTTCAGCGCGACGGACGTGACGCACGGTGAGCGATGTGGCGGCTTGCGTTGACTGCTTTATTCAGCGCTACTGATTATTTGTCAAAGTTTGTCTCGACTTTAATTTCGTGTGGTGTCAATATGGCCGTAGGTAAACCGTACTCGTATGTATATGTGTGACTGATGGAACACAGCAATGCTGTTATGACCGCGTACTGACATTGAGGATGGTAACTAGATAAGCCGGTTCTTAAACACACCAACGCATCAATCATTGATAACGGGATTGAAGCAGAGAACTCCGTGTCGCAAGGCTAGCGGATTACCTGTGCTACGGAGTTAGTCAATTTTTTACTCGGCAATTCGTAAATAATATTACAGATAGAAATATTAACTGATTCCGTATAAATATTACTCTAACAGATACTGCAACGCTTAATCGGTTATATATTTGTATAAATTGCAGTTAATAATGATAACACTGTTTCGGGCTTGGAACTCAGTAGTCGTGTGTCGCAGCGTTTAGATGCTGCCTAGCGAGCCAACCGGAGCTGAATACAAACGAAATGCAAAGGACGGCTGCGGCATTCCGGCGTGGCGGCGGAGTAAATAACGTATAAGGAAAAAAGAGGTCGCTCGAAACTATCTGGGCGCCGTGACACCGGCGCGCCTGCACGCGGCCAGGGTTGACTCACACGCGACTCCCACGCTGCACGATTATGTGCGCGCCGGTAGGGTTGTCACATATATATTCACTGAAAATTAATATAATTACATATGTAATAATAAAAATTGACCTGTTTAGTCTAGTAACAAAAGTACGCTTACTTAACGATGCTCTAATGCTAAATGTCAAGGTCGTTTTTGTCTTGGGATCAATCATAAGCAGGCAGGCTAACACTTGACCTCAATTTATTATGTTGTTCGAAGACCATGAGGCTGTAGATGGTAAACCAACACGCTTACTCTTGCTTTCACATAAAGAACTGCCGGAATACAGCTGCGCTTTTACAGCGGTAGAATTGCGGATAGCAGTTTGTTAGGCAAGTGCAAAAGACGTACAGCATTATCCAACTTCCATATTACAATGCAAGTAGTGTGTTTAATAATAATTTCAAGACTTCTGATACACCTTATGTGTCAATAAATAATTTACAAGATAAAATGCAGGCTTATATGAATACTGCGTGGTGCTACATTGTTCTAGAAAATTTAAACAAATTTATACGGTTGTGCAAACTCATACTGCGATTCGATTCTATCATATTTACTTAGTACTCGAACAGGAAAATTTTTATTTTCTCGAAATAAAGTGTTAAAAAAATATATAACAAATGAAGTATATTATTTTGCCGCTCGCGGCAGCCCTATGCGACCGCTGCGGGCAGCGCGCCGCCCCTCGCGCGTTACTTAATTGTGCGCCGAACATTCGTCGGAGCGAGTCATTTGTCGGTGCCCCGCGCCGCGCCGCACCACGCCACGCCGCTGACACCCTCCAAATCTTGCCCGCAGTGGCGTTCGGAACGTTCTGAACGTAGTTCTACGTGTGTGTGGACACCGCCTTATCTTCATTTGTACACCTCGCTGTGGTTATTTTTATCAAGCCTTGACCGAACCATAGTCGTAGTAGATGATACAGCGTACATTTAAGTAACTTTCATTAACCCTTACAAGACGGTTTTTTATTTTTAGGAGATAAGTTTTTAGGCTCTTTTATGACATAACTCAAAGGTATCTTTTATATTAGAAAAGGACAAAAACATTTTATTAATTCTGTTTTCCTTTTACACTATAGGGTTATGTGGTTTTGGTTTATACCAAATTATACCTAAGTAATGATCATCATATAATAAATTATTGTGTGCAATACACTATTAAAGAAAAGTAAAAATGTTTCCTATAAAAACAATACTGTTTTCGCAATTCCGAAAACTATTTATATAATGCGACCGTTGTGAAAACAAAAGATTTTCATCGATCAATCGCCGCACGGCCGTCTAGACGGCTGCAGTGTAATAAGCCGATAAGATAGCGGCAAAGGGCAACAGTCGGCTGCGTCCGCAGCGCTCGCTCCTTTAGAAGTGTTCGTTCACGTCCGCAACGCTAGTGTAGGTATGCGTCCGCGATAAAAACGAGCCGCGAGTCACCTCCGCGCATAATGCGGCAGGTAGTGACCAGACGCCGGTTTCGATTCGCGTCGCGTCGCGTCGCGCCGCCCCGTTCCGCGTGACTCACCCGCGGCCGGCGACAGCGTCGCGGCTCGAAGTCGACCTGCGACAAGCTCGCGGCGAGTTCAATCGCCGCTCTACCGATGAGCGACGTATTGAAAATTTACCGCGTGCACGCCACTTTGCAGCTCTCAAACGGCTGAGTTGA
>DWQX01007195.1:0-10399 GCA_018245475.1 Pharmacophagus antenor | reverse complement strand
ATAATAGAGCCTCCACCATGTTTGACTGTTGGCACTACACAGTCTGGCAACATCTTTTCTTCGGCACTACGACGTTATATGGATGTTATATGGAAGATCGTTCCACAGTCTAACAGCTGTCACAGAGAAGGATTTGTCCAATAAAGACGAGTGATAAATAGGCGCGGCTAGTAAAAGATTATAAGAGGACCGAAGAGAAAATTCATGATATTCACAGAGAAATTTAAAATAGTCTTTTAAATAATTAGGGTAATTTGCTGTGATATCAACGACATCCTAAACTTTTCTTAGCAATGACAGATGTAAATATTGACCACACAGGTGTACTCTAACGTGTAATCTACGGTGAATTGCTTTCAATTAATCGTCGAATGCTATTATTGCCGCAAAAGTAACATAAACTTTATTTTATAAAAATATTGCCAGCTTTCTGATTTATAATTATATTAAAATCTTGCTATTCAATCCACAATTTTTAATTTGTTTTTGAATCGTAAAAAAGTAACTTCGTTTAAACAGTTAGGTGCGTTCGTCATGTATACACCTCAATTTGTATTTATCCTGCGAAACATTCTATGTATGTATCGACATATAAAATTAAAAAAAAAATACAATCGATATGTATGTAGAAATTGTACATATTTCGTAAAATTTACAACAGGATTTTATTAGTCTATGTTTAACATGTAAACTTGTCATTGTTTGATTTAAACTCTGCACTCTGTGATATTTTAAGAAGAATTTCTACCGTTAACAGGTTAAGAAATCAATTTTTATTGTATACAAAAATAAACTTTTTTCCATTTTCTGCACCTTGAATCAAATATTGTTTGCAAAACTAGAAACAAAAAAAAATCCAACAAAAAAAGAATAAATAATAACTTTAATAACTAACTTAAATAATTTATTCTCGTTTTTTACGGTGCTGTTTCGGCAGGCGGATAAAGGTAAAATCGTATTAATTTAAGACCTATAAGTTCGATCTGATATAAGAATAGTTTGCATTATATTTTAATTAATTATTACGTTATTGACACTATCGCTATTTATCTCACAATTTTCCTTTAACCTATTTATTATTTACTTGAAAACTGGAACAACATAAAGATACGTTTCGCTGAAAACAGATAATGCAAAAATTATTTATATTTATTGGACAAATCCTGTAGCTTCAGATAAATTTCACTTATCGGGAGGATTCAGTCGCACGAGTTTCCTGACTTATATAATGCCTAGATAATATTTAAAAAACCGCATTACACTCCGGGATTCAGTACAGCTTGTGCTTTACAAGCTAACAAACGTTTTATTCAATTATAATTTACGTAATGGATACGAGAAATTAATCCATGATGTATTTTCAACACGCGTTTATATTCTTGTGCGGGGTTTATCTCTGTGGGGCTGGATACGGCCATTATGGATCATTTGCGTAAATATTTTTTTATTTAATTTTTTAATATTAATTATAATACATATAAAATTTCGTTGCGAAAACACTAATGCGAATCATTATTTTTCTTCATCAAATATTTTAGTTAGAAATATATTAACAAAATTCGTTTGATTCACATCGTTTTTAATCTGTTACGCTTACTTTCTTCATTATATTCATAAAAGCAATATAAGATTTTATTTCTAAAAGGTTAAGGTTCGCAAAAACAAACAAAACTTATCTAAAGTTGTAACGGTCAGATCTTTGACTCTTTTATTCGTATCACATCACATTAATTTCTTTTATATTAAACAATTCTATTTTTGCCATTGTAAATTAATACCTATTGCATTAAAAGTTTAAAATAGTCAATTCAATGTTTCATTGCTTACTTACGAGGGAAAGTTAGTTCTTATTGAAAGCGGTTAAATAGGTAATGCCGTAACGCCCGATTATTATTAGATTATCGATAATATAATAGATATTTTCCATCTAACTATGTGGTTCCTGATTTGAAGCTTTAAGTAAAGAAACTGTTATTCCTACCTAAGTATAAATAAATCGCATCATATTATATGTACAAAGTTTTGAATGCCAATAATTTGCGGCAGCATTATGCATATGAAAATAAGAAGTTATCGCTGTAATAACCGCTGCATTAAACAAAAAAAATATTTGGGATAGGAACCACCATTTGTGGATCGTCTGTATGACAGTCATTGATCTTATTAAATTTGATGTATCTACACTAGAGAGATGATATTTTTTTTATATTTGTTAGGTAGAAAAAGGTCATGTTAAAGTGAAGGAGGTTTGCAATGACTTCAATCGAAATTCACCTGATCTTAAGTTATATTTATTTGGCAGAAGTTATGGCTGTGTTTCCAGCTATATTAGATTTACCTAACCCATAATTTTAACGGAACATCCCTGGAAAAGAAGTACTGATATTGCATACAGATATTGAGATTTTACATATTTATCAACTCAATAAATCAATTTCTATTTAACTTATCAAAATGTATCGTTTTTTTTAGGCAATCGGACGTAGAAGCCCCTGCATACGTTCCTTCATACGCCAGGAACAATCCTGGCGCATTTTCCCACGGCTACAGGGGAACGAAAACTGGATACGCAGGCACTAAAACTGGATACAGTGGAACAAAAACTGGTTATCGTGGAACAAAAACAAGCTATGTGCCAACGAAAACCGGTTACGCGCCAACAAAAACCGGCTACGCGCCTACAAAAACCGGATACGCGCCCCCAAGTTACGCGGAGAAAAAGTCCTGGTTTTCTTCAGGAGCTGGGTAAGTTTTAGTTTTATTAAAGTGAGAATTGAAACAGTGTTTTTTTATAAATATTGACGATACGGTAGACCGATATTAGTAACTTATATTTTCGTAAGTAAAAACAAAAATCCGTAAGTTTTCGATTGAAACACAAAATTGATCTTAGTTAAATACATCTAACACATTTTTATGTAGAAAAAAAAATACTTTTTACTATCAATTCGGTTAGTTTATTTTAGATAATTAAAGATCAAGTACTCCCTAAAATAAATATGTAACTAAATACCCAGCGTACATTACATACTAAATGTGGATATTATTTATATTTTAATAACTATCTATTGTGATTATTCAGTAATAATTTAGATAGATAAATAAATTCTATGTTATGGGCTAACACTTGGCCTCGAATTCCTGATGTTAAGTTACAATGAGGCCATTGATGGTAAACCGTGTTCGTCCGGAAAATATCTGCCTCTCACATGTATGACAGCCGAAACACAGCAGTGCTGTTATAGCGGATTTGCGGACATTGAGGGTGGTAGCTAGACTAGGCGGGTTTAAAAAACCCTACTACCATCCAGACTCCACAACAACTGTGGCTCAGGAATCGAGCCTGGGACCTCCACGTTACAAGGCAAATGAATAAACGACTACAGTACGGAGGCAGTTAAATTAGATGATAGTTAATAGGTTCATACATTTACATATATTAAAATAATCTTAGCATCTTCTTCTTCATGACAACATTAGCAATCTAAGTTAACAAAATTTGCTAATGTTGTCATGAAGTATACAACACACTGATTGTCGGCTAACACCTGACTTATGTAATTATAGTCTTATTATTATTATTGTAAAGTCTTGTATATTCTGACAGGCCAAGCTACGAGCAGTTCAATAACGTTGCAAGGGAGACTTATAAGCGTAAGTAAAATTTAATTAAACTTGGATATTATTATTGACAGGACCGTTGGTGTACTGGTAGTAATTTTGCTTCTTACACCAGGAGTCGCGGGTTCGATTCTCATTCAGGACAAACATTTATGTGTGAACATTTTGTGTTTGTTCTGTGTCTGATTGTTTATTTATATTTTAAATATTTATTTAAAAATATCTATGCATACATGTTGTCTCTGATAAGCCATATTACAGGTGCTGCTTAGCTACCTTTTTAGGGCTCAGAGTACTGTGTTAAATGTCGCAGATACTTAATTATTATTAACAGGTAAATCGGTTAAATTACGAGAGACATGAAATTTGACGGGTGTGTTTTCATATTCACCATTAATTCAAATTTAAATATAACCTTTTATTCTAAGAGTATGACAATGAACTCAAAAAATTGTTACACGTACTAGACGGGAATTAATCTTAATATTATATAAAAAAAATTACAACCACGCCCAGAGAAGTGAGCGCTAGACGACTAATGTGATATCTTACATACCTATATTTGTAAGATATATTGATTTGATATTTATTTATTTTTAAACATTAACTGCATTTATAGTTAATAAGTATAGGAAATAAACTTGGCATGTTATCTGTCATATTGATTTTTTTTTCTTTTCGCATGACGCAGGCTAGTCTTTCGACCATACCGTCTAGTCTTTCATACTGCCATATTGACATATTTACGTAGATAAAATTTATTGACCTATATTAATAACACGTTATTAACACTTTTTTTACAATGTTACTATCTTTTAATATTATAGGCTTAGTATTTGTAAAACTTTTGCCTGAATTTCTAAAGCGACATGGCTTATTTTAATTCTGTACTGACCGTGCTTGAAAACGAACACTCTTTTATATTCATTTGACAAAATAATATTCATAATAGTTTTTATTTATCTGTGTTGTATTACTATATAAATCGGTAGAAATATCTTCTACCCTTCAATAGCGGTTATAAATTTGAATTTAATAATTAAATTAGAAAGGGCACCTATATTTTCGACATTAATAAAATAAAGTGAAAGAAAAAAATCTGCATGCGTTATAACAACCTAAAATTTATTAAAAAAAAAATTAAACTAAAAATAAAATCGGGAAGTGGGGGCGTAGTTATCAAAAATGGCGGAAACGCGTGTAAATCTCTCGCGAACGGTCCCTGGACATCCCGATTTGTAATAATTGCGGGACCTATTTAGTCCAATGTCACTGATAAACGATATTTATTTATAGGGGGTATGATAAAAGCCGCGTGTGGTTCAGGGATAATGAATTTTTTTTTATATGTAATCATTGATTATGTATTAGCCTTAATAAATTTCAAACGACGTTCAGAACTTAAACCATACTTAACATGTTAAGCGGATTTGACCACTATATCTGTCATTGATAAAATATCTCGATGTATGAAAATGATTTTTTTTAAACAGTATTATACTATTAAAAGGATATATAAAGGTTATCGTGATAAATTATACGACTATCACGTTTGGTCATTACATTTTTGTAATTTATATAATTGAGATAAAAAAAAAATAAACTATTGTAAATTATCACGACCCGGTTGAGAGGTTAAGAAATAAAAATTTGCAGTTTTCTCTCAAAACTCGGAAATTATGTAGATTTTTTTATTAATTGTCAGTGGTCGACTGAAATGGGTAGAATTAATCTAGGAGTCTCCTTCCTGTGCTTAACTCAATTATTATTATTGCACTTATCTTTATCACCACCTCTATTCAGGCAGATTTGATCACGATCAGATTTTCAATTAGGTGCCATGATTTTAATTCTTCTTTAATATATTTTTTTAAATTCATCTCATGAATGACCTACCGCATAACTTGGTGCCCTCTGCTGTCTTCCATCGCAAAACATTCAACAGCATCTTTATTGATATATTATAGTTGGCTTTATAATATATAAATATGTTTTTTTTTTATCTTTAGCGAAATGCGATATAGAGTGCAAGAATAATGGCATATGCGTGGACACCAACACTTGCAACTGTCCCGCAAACTACTACGGAAAGTACTGCGAGTTCGAGAAGAAACCTTGCCTCGTTTACCCTCCTTTGCCGATGAACTCCGTTAGGAAATGCTCTACCGAGTTAGTAAAACTGATATGTATATATTTTAATTATAAGATTCAACCCCGGCTGATTGAAAGCGGGTATTTTAAAATAGTAATTGATGTAACTAATACTTTTCTACAATCACTAGCAACTGTAAATATACGAGTACAATTGGCGTTGGGACCCGACAATCTGCAAATATAGTTTTTGAGTCTGCTTAAACAAGTAATTCTATTCAAGAAGTTACGCATCAATGCAGCGGTCTTCTTACAAAGACAAATATTTATTTTAGATTCTGTACGATTACGTGCATGGATGGTCACAAGTTCATCGATGGAACGACAGTAGCGAACATGCGCTGCGTCGCTGGACAATGGCGGCCGACCCGAGCAGACTTCTCTTCCATCCCGGACTGTATCCCCGAATGCGATCCACCCTGTCTCAACGGAGGAGTTTGTCTTTCACTAAACACGTGCCAATGCTCCGCGGAATACAGAGGACCTCAGTGCCAATACTGTAAGTGTAATTTTTATGTTTACACCATTACTTAATTCAAAATGTCTAATAACTTAAAAGTCTCCGGTTTTTTCTGTCCTTTACATTGTTGTTCTGGTGTTTGAATATTTAATTATAAATGCATTATAATTATAATGAAACTTCATACATAAGTAATCTCCTCATTCATTGTTGTCATTTTTAATGTAAGAGTTATTTATTTTATTATATATATTAATTTTTTATTGATATATACAATATTTATATCATTCAATTTACTATTTTGAAGTATATTCCTATACCATAATATTTGTATTAATATAATAGTATCTTTAATTCTTATTTGCCCTGCACGTAATTATTCTTTCCTCTTAGATACCGGATGACTCGTAGAGAATGCGTTTAAGCATTAAGCCCTCCCTGTACTAATATAAGTGCTGAAGTATATCAATAAATAAATACAGTACATTTCCGCATATATATGTAAATTTACAATATTTTACGTACAGATACCATATCAGGTGTGATATATTGAATTACGCTGTCTCATTTCCTTGAGGTTCCAGCTATTTCATTATTTTCTAACGTCATTCTTAACACTCACCTGAAACGATCATCTCGTAACAATTCGTTCAGCGGCGAGCGCTTGCGACATGCGCAAACTGGCATTCAACGGCGGCTACAACTGTTCCGGTGACGGAGAACAATTCACCTGTTCACTTAGTTGTCCAACCCAAGCCAGCTTCAGCGCGCCACCCGCCAGCGTCTACACGTGCCTGTACTCAACCGGCGTGTTCCTGCCCCAGCCAATACCCCACTGTGTCTTCAGTGAGTATAGTTAGAACAAGTCAATTATTACAGTTGTTTTATCGAATATTACTCGTATTAACACTTTGACGTCAGGCGACACCGCCAGTGTGTCGTTTTATTACGAATGAAATGTAACAGATGAACAAATCCTTTCCTGTCTTTTTTAATTAAAACTTCTTTCTTTGCCTTTAGTTTTAGTTATGATATAGAACTTAAACGTTTAAATGTTTTTTTTTAATTAATTTTAAAACCAATATTTTATTTGATTTTTGAAAATACATAAACATTTTGCTGAAACATGCGGACGTCAAAGTGTTAAGGAAACGTGATCACAGTATTCACCTTTAATGAGTTCCAAAATTTTTGTATTCGATGTAAAGGAATCACTCAGTACGATACAATATCGCAATGATTAGTTTTTAGACTTTTCTCCCTCTACGAAGACAGTATATTAAGAAACAATTTATAGTTATTATTTTTTTTAATTAAAACAATTTATAGTTATTCACTTTTTTAATATATTTTTTTATTTAATTTAAAAAATTGACGTGATGTCATATAAGTTCGCATCATACTTCTCGTTATCCCTTCGAATCGTTAGCGTTAGAGCAATGTGAAGAGATAAATAAAATTACACAACTAACAATAACAGAGATATTAGATGAAATTGAATAAATTTATATTTATTAATGTGAAATATAATTTTTAAATTATTACGATTACACCTAATGCAATCTATTTTAAAACCGCTAAAGAGTATTTTTTTTTAATTTTGTTTCACTAACTGAACTCATTCATTGCAGACAATGTCATCGTTATCACGCCAAGCAATCACCGGCCGATCAGTAGTGTAAGTATAAATTTTTAACGTTCCATACCCAAAGGGCCTCCCCCGTTCATCTGTTTTTTCTGGTAGTCTCACAGCTGGCTGTATCTCATGTACCGAAGTAGGTAGAAAATTTTAATTTTACGCAGATTGTGTATTTCGAATACCACTACAACATCTAATAATAAAAATAAAATAATATTACACAAAACACAAGAAGAAAACTGATTATTTTCTAAAATAAACTCCATCTTTGAGTTCCAATGACATATTATGAGCTAATTAGCTTTAACAACTTTTTGCCTGCCTTATTTCAAACTATGTTTATACACTACGGAACCCTTCACAGTGCGATTTCGACTCACACTTGGCCATTTTTCATGCAAGCTTATAGATAAACAATACTTTCACACGATGCTAACTGACATATCTCTCATTAAAAACGGGGCATTAGTAAGTCTTGCTACCTTATAGCTAAGAACAGGTAAAATATTTAACATCAAGAAATTATATTGTTACACGAATATATTGGTTTAATTAACATTGAGTTTAACATTGAACATGATGGTAAATTCACAATACATTATGATTTATTGATTGACCATATAAAACGAAATTTCCATTCTAAATGTAGATAATTATTTTCAGAGTTTACATGAAAGTCCGGATAACATCACAACCAGTGAGAATGAACGTCACTTGCTTGAGTCGACCACGTTCGGCTCCGGGAAGTATCAGCCGAGTTCAAATCAGATCGTCGTCGTACAAGACCTGACGCCCAAAGGCGGCACTTGTTTGACGTGGGCCGGCGTGCACTACAAGACCTTCGACGGAAAGATTTACAGGTAAAAAAGAAAGGCTTAAATTTAACATAGTAAAAAACCTAACAGTGCTGTGGACGCGACTATTTACCCGGTTTTAATTTCGTCTTTGTGGTTTTTTTTTTCATAATTCATATGAAATGTTTATATAAGTTTTCATCGATCAGTATTTATAAGCGGGCTATTAAATATATTAATAATATTTAAAAGCCGGTAATTGAAATACAAGTGGGAAGAATCTAAACTCAGAAGTTAGGAAAATTGTAAATAAATAAATCGGCTGTTTCTCTTTATTTAAGCGCGATGTATGAAAGGAAGAAATGGGATTAAGTATGGAAAAGAAGAAATGTGAGCGACAAAATGATTATGAAGGAAGAAGGAATGAAAGCGCGATTAAAAGATTAACAAATTAATAATTATGATAGAAATAGGCCTTGTCATACTGTAACAGGGGTGAACGAGTATGTAAAAAAAAAATCTCAGCAGTTATTCATTAAAACAATATACCGATTAATTAATTAGTATTGTGGAAATAACTTATGTTTATTGCGCAGCTTCCAATCGCCTTGTCAGCACATTCTGGTTCGCGACGCCGAAGAGGATAAATACACTGTAGCCGTAAGAAATCCGGAATGCAAGAGGCAGGACTACTGTCCATCGGAATTAGTCGTTTACATTAACGACAAAATGTACGCTCTTAGTGTCGGAGGTAAATATTTTAATTGTGAATAACATTCTAAAATAATTTTAAACTTTATGGATTAAAAAAAAAACCAAAATACTTGTATATTTCGTATCCGAAATAGTATACAATGACTGAATTGACTGATCCACGATCGAAATCTATCAATAACGGAAAGTGTAATATGTGTTGTAAACGATAAAAATTGTTGACCTTTGACCATCATTCGATTGTAATATTCAATAGTATATATAATTGAAATCCATTTTGCGTAACTGTAACAAGTCTTGTACTAAAAGAACGTAGATATATTATCATTTATGTTTACAATAATGTTCTAGATGAAGGCGCTGTGCTATTTCGTAACACAAAACGTCTTATTCCAATTCCTGCTTCATTACCCGGCATCCGCGTGTCCATGCCAAGCGACCAAGTGTACGTCAATTTAGATGCGCTGGGCGTTACCATCAAATGGGACACTAACGTAAGTACGCACGATTTGGCTGCCTTCAAAAAAAGATCGTACTCGTTCCTTAAAGGTCCGCGACGCGGTTGCGACACCCCGTGTGTTGCGGCTGTTTATGATCGACGGTAATCACTCTCTATCAGATGAACCGCTCGCCTGTTAGCCTAATCTTGCTATAAAAAAAAAAACATAATAACAACATATTTTGCATAGCTGGTGAGCACACCTTATCACCTTTGTAACAGCTTGTAAGTCTTTGAAACATCATTATATAACATATAACGTATGTATAGTTTTAAAATAATAGTATGTACGCTTTAGCGAGTGTTGACTGTAAAAAAAATCAATATATCTACATTTTTATGTAACAACAAAATTAGCTGAGATATAAGTTAAATATCGATCGACAAAGTTTTTACGCCATTGATTAAAAAAAATCTTTTCATGTAACACTTCCGGAGTAGTCTTTTTTTAATTGTCACCTATGCATACATTGTAAGTAAGAAACATTTTATTACAGAACCTAATAGTAATTGAAGGTACT
>DWQX01007194.1:0-10399 GCA_018245475.1 Pharmacophagus antenor | reverse complement strand
CCATAAATCCTATTCATAGCATAGCTACTTAAGGAGTTAGTCTTGGTTAAATCTATTCAGTCTGAGCTACTATTTTGTCAAGTGAAGATCTCCAAAAATGGGAAAAGTCCGTGAAATTTTATTTGGAGTTTTATTCAATATAGTAATTTTTTCTAGGTGGTCTCAAACTTTTGGCCGGCAGTGTAATTTCACACGCATTAAGCAGGCGGTTTGTTTTCTGTGTCAGGTACTTTCCTACCGTCATGATATTTAAGAGCACAAAACGAATAGCAATGGGAAAATGATGTCGCGTCCTAGATTTTGAAATTTTCTACCACAATGTTATTACACATACTATAAATGGTAACCAAATAATGTTTAGACGCTGCAGTTTGGCGATATAGATAGGCAGGAGATAGATAGTAAAGTTGCTAGAAATTATCAGATTAACAGACACCCATACAGTTTTTTAGTTTTTAGCCATCGACGAGACGGATTTTGTCTCAATTCGATATGTGTTCTTATCTCATTACTTTCTTTTTATTTATGTTCACACATCAGATTAAAGAATTGTTAAATTTTGATACTTTCTTTATAGGTATTTAGAAATGCTAATTACAAAGATGGTCTCGTAAAAAATACAAAAAACCTCTGTGAAAATAGGCGCGATAGATTTTGAGAATTTGTAAATTTTTTTGCGAGTTTTTGATGATTCTATTTTACTGCAAAGAGTACATTAAGTTTATCAAGTAAAATTGAAAAAAAAAAAATTTACAGTTAACAAGAAGGAAAACGCAAAATATTGTTCTATCTAGACAGAGAAGAAAAGAAAAGAAAGAAATAGGTGAAACTATCTTTTCGTTTTATTCCAATTTATAGTTGTAGTCTTTACAAAGAATTAAACATACATTTATATGGCTTATCTGCTTGGATATTCAATATTTTGTATGTTAAAATGTGAATGTATTTGAGTCCGAATATGTCCACCGACAAGCAACTACCGACATTTCGTAACGAGCTCCACCTACAACGTAGCATCACCTGTAATGAACCGATGTCAACATTATCCGTAAAGTCGCATTACCTTGTAATAGCATGCCCCGCTTGCGGTAACTTACACTTACATGTATTAAATGAGCACATTCAAAATTATCGAAACTAAAAGCTTTTTCCTTTACGGCGAACCACTTGTACAAATTGCACGAATATTTATGCGCATTGCTCAAATTGTACTGATTAGTTAATAGTTATGTTAACGGGTAGCATTGGAATTAATAATATATGCGCTTTTATGCAAGGAAAAATATTTTACCTGTCACACTTGTTATCTGAAATAACCCTATGAGTTGGTATTAAATATTAACCTCATAATTATAACGAAATCTTCTTTCTGAACGACAATGCCTGAAGCAGTCAAGGAACGTTTTGCTACAATTTTTCTGCCTCCCATTTGAGTTTTGTATAAATATTTTTGTGATCTCGGGAATTTTTTTATCTGCAATAGTAGTTCACTTTAACCTCACACGAAAAATAACAACGATCTTAAAGTCGGCGTAACCTGCTCGCTTAGAATACTCAGGAATTCGTTTGTTTTCATACTATACATTGTTAATATGATAGTTAGCCAGGCGGGCTCGCACACCTCTACTACCATCCACATGGTGGTAATCATTCAAACTCATGTCGTCAAGAAAACGAACTCGGCACCTTCGTACTACAAGTAATAAAATTAATCAGAGGATAAAATTATTATTCAAATATTAAAAAAAATACTAAATTTATTTAATTAATTTTACTATACCATGCTCTTTTGTTTTTATCCCAATTCCTCATTTGTAACACTTGGCCGATTAGTACCTAGAACATTGATTAATTATTAGCCGAGATACATTCGTTGTTTAACGCCTACAATAGAACTAGGAAGTCTGTGTTTGTCTGATCAGATAACCGCCGGGAATTAGAAAGTTCGTCAACTTTATTGCGTTGCGATACAGGTTAAATTTGCTTGCATCCATCGAACCGGGCATCGATGGGAACTAATTTAGCATCATCTGTATTACAGTAACGCTTTGTGTTTGTAGAGAATGTTAGAGTCTGTTGAAGTTACCGAGGTTTACACTAGTCTTAATTAAAGATTATAGAATGGCTTTGATTACGCCGTTCAATACCTTTATTAAACTTTATAACAAAAAATCCAGGCGTTAAAAAGCAATAGAAATTATAACAAAACTACGTCATAAACTATTTATAAATTCTAAATTAATTACATTTGAAGAATTATTTTTTTTTTGTACGAAATTTAGAACAAAGTAGTTTGTTATGATTTTTATATTTCTTTTTTGATGTAAAGAAAAAGAATTAAAAATTTTGCAATGCCAAAGGAATAAAAAACTCTAAACAAATTGAGAACCTTCTTGTCGTAGTCGATTTAAACGAGGTTAATAAATGGCATTCCTTTTGTTTCCATTTACTAATATTTCCTTTCTTTTTCCTTTCGGATTATTGCTATGAACTTTTTCGATCGAGCCCCGTTTTACATTTTGAAAAACCAAACCTGCGGCGACAAACATTTTTATAATTCACATATAATACACTATGACGTCGTTTCACTAAAGATACCCGACGACCATCAAACGCATTGAGCCATCAAATTCGTAAGATACGTACGTCTGCGATTATATTGTGCGCAGGGTAAGTGGACCTCTACACGAGATAGGGTCGGCGGTACGACGCCGTAATTTCAATAAACGTCTATTGCAGTGCCCCGGGATCGTTCTGTAAAGTCCTGCGAGTTATCAAATCCTTTCGTTATTTTATACATTTCACGATTGCTTTATCTTTTAACAAATTTCTTACTTGTTTCCTCTGTTAAAAAGCCGTCTAAGTAATACGGCTATAGATTAATTTGGCCGCGGGGTAGTAAGAAAATTTTGGTAATTACAGATTATATTTCACATTTAATTCACCTGATATTGAGTAACAATAAGGCCGCAGATTGTAAAGCGTACTCGTTCAGAATAATCGAGCTCTCATACGTTGGAATGCTGTAACACAGCGATGCTGTTATGGTGTCAAATTTGAGACGAAGTTAGCCAAGCGAGTTCGAAAAAGCCTTACACCATTCAAACTCCATTATTCATGTAGCTCGGGAAATGAAGCTTGGACTTCCGTGTTAAATAAAGCAACGGCGGCAGTCAAATTTTAATTAGCATCACATTGTTATTGACAACTGTACCACATACCATTTGTTTAAAGTGTCACAACAATTAAACGAAAGCGGTAATAATTTGTTCGGGTCTCGCAGATTGAGCTCTGAAGTAATCCGAACAGAAATTGATGAATTAACATTTCAAGTGGTGTCGAGCTGTTTCGTAAACTTTTGTGTTCTCCAACGAGCATTGTTTGCTTTTAGTTTTAGTCGATGATTTGACATCTCTGTGACGTCGAATGGGGTACGCTTTCGTGTTTCACGAAAATATTGGTATGTAGATTTTGTTATATAGATAACATTAGGATAATGTTTATGATAATACTGTCCATCACCCGCCCGCTTCTCTGAGCGTGATAGTTTTTTTATTATTATTTTATATTAAGGTGAATACTTCTCCAGTATGTAAATCGATTTTCGAGTCCATCAACTCGGAGAATAGTTTCGTTGAAATTTTAAGTACCGCTTCACTCCTCATCCCTCTATTTAAGTGTGGAATTCCAAAAAAATATTCCTTAATGGATACCTTCACGTTACATAGACCACACTTTCGAAATATCATGTAATAAGACGAGCAGTCTAAACAGCATAAAGCTGTGCGTTGATATAAATCGGTTGGTCCGTTGGTCTAATGGTAGTAACCTCTACTTCCGACACCAGGGGTCGCGGAGACGATTCTAGCTCAGAAAAAAACATTCATGTGATGAACATTTGTATTTGTTCTGTCTGGTTGTTTATCTATATTATATAAGGATTTATTTAAAAAAAACATGTAATAAAAAAATGTAAAATGTATGTGTATCGGTCTCTGATAACCCATACTGCAGGTGCTTGAGTACGTATCTTAGGATCAGAGTACTGTATGTGAAAAATCTCTCCGATATTTGTTATTATTATTATTTATATAAATATGTGTAGATAAAATTATACGAAACATATTTTGTGTTATAAACGTTATGCATGAATTCACCTCCATCTAATGTTGACCATTGAGTATCATTACGAAATCCCATATCAACCGCAGTTGAACGGCTCGTATGAATGTGAAACTGAATTGGTTCAATTTAATTTTATGAATGGATGTAATTTTAAATAGGATACGTAGCTAAACGTTACTGGATTAATTAAATGAGCGAATGCAACGGTAACTGAACATGCTTGCGCTGATTAGTCGAACATATTTTTACACTTAAAAAAGTGTGTCGGAGTGATTTATCAGTTGACTTGTAACACGAAGGACCGGTCGATTTACAGGCAACACGAGTAAAGGTTTTTGGATAATGGTAGGATTTTTTCGATTCCGCAAGTCTAGCTACTTTCTTCAATGTCAACCTGCTGTATTCCGGCTGTCATACATGTGGGAAACAGAGTATTTTGGGTAAGATCTCTTTACCATCTACAGCTTCATTGGCACTTAAGATCTTGTAAATGTTAAGGCAATTGTTAGGTCATTGCCATTAAAAATGTTTTTTTATAAATCTCCTGAAAAGAGAATATATATATATATTCTCTATATCTGTTTCTATTTGTGGTAGACTAAAGGCACTGAAAGGAGGTCGGTTCAAATTATATTGCGATTTTTCATTTTCTAAATTGATATACTTAAAATGTAGTGAAAATTGCTGGGGAAGGATAAAGTTTAATATTAAATAAAAAAAAAATCATCACGCCCTGCGTATCGGGCGCGTGATGGTTAGTAATTTTAAAAATCAATGCGCAATTTACAAGCGTCTTAAAATTACAAAATATAACTTGTGTTATTTTCAACTTACATGCACACGGTTTCGTAGAAGCAATCTAGATTTGCCAGACATCCCCCGAGACGCCACCAGACTCATTCAGCTCCATCCACGCATCGTCTGCTGTGGATAATGTTATTAATACGAAATGTAATATTACTTTAGGGGGGGAAACGTAACAAGGTTCTTTACTTAAAGTATTCAGAGTATCGTTGGTACGTCTAGTTAAGGTGTGTAATGTATTTGATTGCTGGCGTATTAGATAACGGATCGCTATGTATACCATGGGCAGTGAAGTTTGGATGGTTATGTGGATTTTATTAACCTACCACTACCATACTACCGCCCTCTATATCGAACTATCGCTAGAATAGAATTACTGTGTTCGGGGTATTCACATATGTAAGAGTATTTTGGGTAAGCTCGCTTTACTATCTTCGGATTCACTAGCACTTAACATCAATTGAAAACTGGCAAGTATTAGCTCATTGCTAATTTTAAGCTTATCTGGATATCTGTGTCTGTTGTTTAAACTTTTCACATAGAGTATCGTAGGTACGTTTAGTTAAGGTGTGCAATGTATTTGATTGCTGTGGGATATTAGTTCAACGTTTGCCATATACACTATGAGCAGTGCAGTTTTGATGTTTGTATGGATTTTTTTAATCTACCACTACTATACTACCACCTTCTTTATCTATCCACCGCTATAATAGCGTTGCTGTGATCTAGCATTCCTACATGTCAACTCGAGTGTCCTTGACAAGCAAGCTTGCATTTGTTATCTCACTGTCATTTAACACTACATTTACCGATATTTACTTAGGTCTGTAGTTATTTTGTGCATTATTTCATTCATATTTGTCCTGTTTTATAATAAAACCTTTTTTATAGTAGAACAATGTCGTCTGAGGAAAAATAAATGAATAAACAAGTCAAACGCATAGTAAACATAAATTTTTATTTCGGGTTGATCTGCCAAAATGACTGGTCCTGTAATTCTAGTGTTAAAAATATGAAAATAAGTTCGTAATTACGTATGTACTAGTCTCGCGCTAAAAATAAAATGTATTATATTGATTGTACACATTAACGCGATAAATACGTTGAAACATTTTTTGTAATATCTATCAGATCGAGATGACTATGTAGAATGTCCTATGTCGCCTTGGGAGATGCACCCGTTGTTTAATGACGCTGCAACAAACACCAGTAAATAGGTTGCATATGAATTGTTCGCATTCTATACAATATGTCCTAATTCCGTGAAATATTTATTGCTGCAGTATAATTCGTAATACAGGAGGCTTCGCATAATAACAACTGATTCAAAGTTCGGATCCGAAGTGATAATTTAAAAAAAAATTTATGCTCCAATCGCGTGTTTGAGTCGATTAATTTAAAACTTTGTTGTAGTTTTGTTGTATCGCTGAAGTTACTACTTGTATTGTTATATAAACCCCAACCAAGGCAGAACTTTGTATGTTCTGAGAATTTTGAATTCGTAATGATGACGATAATGACTGCGAGAAAATTTAAGGAGTATTTCGTATTTTTTATCTGCAAATAGGCTAATAGACTTAATTTCACATGATGGTAAATGACAATGACGCCGTAGATAGTAAAGGGCGCTCGTACAGAACATTCTGGCTCTCGTATTTATGTCTAAAGAATCATTGCATTATTTGTATTGTTATGCCATAATGGTTATTTTTAAATAATGAAAGCGGAAATGAATCCTTGTAAAATGTTTGTTTTTAGAAGTGTTAAGTTGCCTGAAAACAGTTGCGACAGTACCATGCATTCACTGAACAATATAGAATACTAAAATTGTTAAATCATAAACGTTACTAAGTGTAAACACGACCTTATCGATATAAAAATGGAGAAATGATATCTTAATTTTTTTTTTAATCGGTTGACCTTACACTTGGCCTCAATTTCATGTTAATGTTAAAATTAGTTTGTAGACGGTGAGGTGTGTTCGCCTATAATTCATCTGGCTCTTACAGGTATGACTGCTGGAATAAAGCGAAGCTAGCTATCGCCATCATGCAAGTCTATTATTGTAAAACTGGTTGCTTGTTGATAATAAATATTTTATTATGACTGTGTGAATCGTAACGCTATTGGAAAGGAAATCGGACGCGGCCACCGTCAGCGGAGACATACAAAGGAGCTTTATGGGCGCGATATTTACGATATTTCTTAGAGCGGAATACGTCGCGGACGCACTATTGTGGTAGCTGCCGAATGGAAAACTTGTGCAAATAAACAACAGCTTATAATTTAAGCTATTTCGGGTGTATATCGCGTAAATATTCACTAGGTGCGATACCTAATATTAACGAGTCGCATCGGCCGCGGTCGCGAGGCAGACCGACGTAGCTCGGCGTCTTCGTGACGCGAGGATTTTGGTTTCTACCCTCACTTGGTGTTTATTATCTGTCACTGCGAAACTGTCGGTTTTACGAAGCGACGAATTAACACTATCCCTTTGAGGGTGCACATTGTTGCTTAAGTTACGATACCACTTGCCGATTACAGGATCCCACGATAGCGTCAAGCGATAACTATCCTCCCGGTGGAAATTAGGACGTTTTGTAATCTGAACCGCTTCTGCTAACGACTACTAATTCTAAATTGCAGACGGCTGTAACAATAGTTGTGTGTAAATTGTAAGTTTTCCTGTACCACTCTCTTTCATGCATCCACTGGCAAGGTTGTTTTCGAATATGATCGATGTGATATGTTGAAATACTTTTTGTGCACTAAATTGCTTTTATACTATTTTGACACTTATTAATTATAAAATATGATGAATATGGCATAGTACAAATGTTGATGCATAGTTAAACGAAGTAGGACTGGTAAGATATCCGAAATATGAGACATTATAAAATATAATTTAATTATCCAATGCAAAAGCAGGCATTACAATTCAATGTGTCTTTATGTGTCTCCGGAATTATAGGCATCAAACATCTGAATCGATTGCGTTCCAGATAAATTGAGATGAAACGAAATCTTTTTTTAACACTTTACGATCGAATCAAATATTGTTAAAAATCATCCGTCTAAATCCGAACTGCAAAATATGTTCAAAAGTTGTGACTACCGTAACTAATGCGATAAAAAATAACAGAATAATTCACGATAGTTTACATTCGAATACGCGAATCTACGTGATCCTTTTTAAGAAGTCAAAGGAGAAATGAGGATTTACATGGCCTGTCTCATAAGTGACAGTTCTTAATTCTTATTAAACATAATATAGAAAAAAGTAGAATAATAACACTTCTGTATATGTTTCCATAGTAAATGTTATTCGTTTTGTGAAAAGATAGTGTAAGTAATACTCTTTATTGTTTACATATGTTTAAATACATTGCATAGTAGATACTTAATGAAAAGCAATTATACACAACATGGTAAAGTCATTACAATTTTGCGCTCCGCGCATTTCGGCACCGCATCGTCTCATTGTTTGTTTTCGTTTTGCTTGATGTTCCCGGCAATAAAACGCCACGTACAGCCCTTGTCAAAACTCGGCGGGACGCCCGCCCGCCCTACCAGTTTCTGTCCCGCCGTCGAGCCTGACGCACGCCGCCGCGTCACGCCGGCCGGCTTATCGACCGCGTGTTAGTGACGTGTCGAAACGTGTTGATTACTTTCCATTCACGTGCCGCTCGAGACTTTTTAAGGTGAGTTTCGACTTTTGAACGATATTAAAAGGGGATTTATAATTTACAATGTGACGTCATTTGTATTGAGGAATAATAAATATTAATCAGTCGCTCTGATTGCTTGATAGACGTAAATATTAATTAAAATTTCGCAATTTAAATTTCGAACATTTCTTTTTTGATAATCTAAGCCGAGTTTATACAAAAAGAATAAATAATTTAAAATATTATAATGAACATTTTTGTAAACGGACATTTTTGTTATTGTTATGAACGTTGGTGCTGTATTTAAATGCAAACTTTTATATTTACACGAAGCTTTTAATATGTGCGTGTCGGCTACACACAATATTTAGTTTATGCGATGTTTTCAATTGAAAAGTTGGGAAGCGTTATTGAAAGCTTGCATTTTGCGGTGTACATTCTGCGATTTGTTTAAAATGTTGTGGTTCCGCGGTAAATGTTGTCGTCATAAAGTTATATAGATATTTAACTTTCTCGGTTGGAAGTTTCAACAAGTTATTTACAGGGCGACAACACAATTGCATAGGATATAAAGATGTTTTACCGAGCTGGTTTATTGTTGTATTAGTTGTAATACTATTTTTTATTTTAAGATAGTTGGTGTAACATGTATAAGGATCTTCCTTATAGCAGGTTAACTTACGACAGTTTCCTTGACACAGTGGTTCACCGGTTGCATTCTAAAACACGGAGGTTCCAGGATCCAAAGGCCACGGGCCATGTGAGTTGAGTAGAGGACTCTGGATCTAGATAGCGTTTTTTGGAACGTAGATAACTACCACCTTTAGTGTCAATCTTTTTTTTTATTGGTTATGGGCTGACACTTGACCTCGGTTTCACCTCATGCTAAGTGACAATGAGGCTGTTGATGATGAATCGTGTTCACCTGGAATATTTCTGGCTCTCACATACTCGAATATGACTGCCGGAACAAAGCAACGATGTTACGGTCTACTCCTGTCGCTTGAGAATGGAACCTGGGACCTCTGCGTTACAAGGCAAGCGAGTAATCTAATTCGCCACGCAGTTAGTCAAAATCTGCCGGCATTGCCGTGGTCCGGTAGACACCAATGTGAGATCCAGACCATTTTAAGCAAGTACGCTTCGCTCATTGCCTCATTGTCACTTAAAATTGTCTGAAATTGAGGTCAACTGTTTATGATAACTGATAATGATGAGTAAATTCTTTTCGATTAAAATTAGGAATTTTTCGACGCCTAGAGTCATTTAAAACAATTTTCAATTAGGAGAGTGGCAGATGCGCTGTTGCCTCCAGGGAACAAGATGGAAAGAAGGTTTTAATTAAACAAGAGATGTGCTTTTTATGACTTAATTAAGAAATTGAATTTGCAATAGGTATCTAGTGGTAACGTTTAAAAAATTAAATAAGTTTAGTACTTGTAAAAAAAGATGTTTTCTTTTATAAAAAAATAAAGAATCAACTTTCTATTTATGCATTCAACAATGTTATATTAGTTGATGATATTAACAAAAGAAAATTTCTAAGTGTACTGTTAAACTTTAAAATATCCGTCACAGAAATGAGAAAGGTGCTGGTACTGTACAAACGATTGAATTAATTTTTTTTTAATTAAGCCCTAAAATCTTCCATCGATGCTGAAGAAAAGTTGTTGCCAGACTGTGTAGTGCCAACAGTCAAACATGATGGAGGCTCTATTATGGTCGGGGGATGTTTCTCTGGTTATGGGACCGGAGATTTGGTTAAAATTGAAGGAATAATGAAAAAGGAGCAGTACAAAGAG